>JAEIIJ010017749.1:0-10124 GCA_018904815.1 Drosophila ogumai | reverse complement strand
TATATCGATTTAATCGATAACTAGGATAATGCCATAGATTTTAAGGGTATGTCGGTCTTGACAAATATTTTATTTTGAATTTAACTTTAAGCCTAAATTTAAATTGTTCTTCCGAAGTCTTATCTTGTGGTTTTCAAGAAAATATTTAATATATGTATATCGATTTAATCGATAACTAGGATAATGCCATAGATTTTAGGGGTTTGTCGGTCTTGAGGCCAAAATTCCAGATTTTGTTTATGGTAGATATCTCTTATTATTGTTTATTATTATTCTCAGTACAAGCCTTGGCTTATCTCGAACGATGACTTAGAGCCACACGGCCTCTCCCTCGCTCTCTCTTTCTATCTCTATCTCCCTCTCTACATCTGCCTCTCTCTTTCAATCTCTCCCTCTCTCTGTTGTTTTCCTCAGCAAAGAGCGAGATTAATGCTAAAAATAGGGATCTTTTATTTTGAATCGAAACTAGATCACGTCGAATTCACGTTGTCGTTGTTTACGGTTTTTTCACTGACGGACAGACGGACAAACGGACAGACGGACAGCGTCTCCGGAGCTGTGTCAGCTGGGCTGTCGTCCCATTGGCTTCCGTTCTTCATCGGCTGCAGTCTCCGTCTCCGTCGTCGTCGCCGTCGCAGTCTCAGTCACGGCAGCGCCAGCGTTGGCAGCAACAAAAACATCAACAAGCTTATCGCGTCGGACATTATCTGTAAGCCAAGCCCAAGACCCCGGAGCGTGTCCGTATGTAGGGTATATCTCTGGGCGTATATACACATATAGGTACGGGTACACATATACATACATGTATAGCTACAGTTTTGTTTTCAAAAACTCATCTCGAAATCTTCAGTCGAAATCTCCATAAACCCTCCCCCATTAGGGGGCATATCTGTGAGGGCCTTGATCAGCTTTAACTGATTCTTAAAATATCATTGCCTACTTATGATGGTGATCATTAAATCATTTCAAAATTTAGTGGCAAACTCAAAGATAAAGTACTCCTCGGAGTATCGATTTAGGAAAATAATTCTGCACGTAAATTTAACTATTTTTGCAGATATAACACCAACACACAATTGTTGGTAAAATTTACTGTTAGTATTTGCTTTAAATACTATTCTGTAACATAATTTCTGATAGTTTGATAGTTTATTTACTTAATATACTATATACTAATACTTGTATACATATATAATATTTTACTATTCATTTCAGTTGAATGCTATATAAACTATAAATTTATATATTTTGTAAAATAATTTTAAAAAACTTTAGAAACATTTTTTTTTGTGGTTTTACTATTAAAATTCGTAAAGTATTTCATTTTTCTCTTGCAGGTTTTTGCTTTACTATTGCAGTAAAGAGTTACTATTTTCGCAGTAAGCACTTACTATATTCGCAGTAGCACAAAAACAGATGTCTATAGAAAAGAATGCCGGCAATAAAAACTCATAAAAATATCTTCTCATAGAAATGAAATTTTAACAAAGAAATACTAATAATTTAGACAGACATTACATTGCATGTTTGCCATAATTAACAAAAAAAAGTGATCTAACGGGTTATTTCAATTAAACAATTGCAATTAATTTAACAATAATCAATTATAATTGTTAAATTGAGGGCAAGTGACCACGGAAATATATGTGTATGTATAAACTACGAGGTATATGGTTTTTGGAGCGATCCAAAAGCTGAACTTTGTCGTTACCGTTAATAAGTGAAAATGACAAATCAACAAGTGCATATAGAGCGTGGATGCCCGCTTTGCCACTGATGGATTTACTCTAGTTGCTGCTCGTATTTGATGCTATTGCTAGTATTATTATTATTAATATTATTAGTGTTGTGGTGTTGATTGTTGTTGTTGGTGATGTTTGTGGTGTTGGTATTGTTGTAATTGATTTCGTTGGTGTGTACTGCACACGCAGCAAACACAAACGAACGTGACCAGCTGCTTGTGTGTACCTTTTGCTCAAAGGCGATCTTATTAATCTGATTATTCCCATTGTATGGTTCATACAGTTCGACTTTCCTAACTAAGAACATTGTAATCGAAAAAAAAGAGAAATAAATATCATATTTTTGTATTGGTGAAGAATTTCTGTTTTTTATAATATCTATATCATAAGATAGTTGCAAAGTAGATTTCAAAATATAATCACTTTAAAATCTTCAGAAAAATAATTGAATTGATAGAATTGTAATAGATAAATAGATCTAAAATTTTAAAAATTTATTCATTTTTGAGTGGCTTTTTGTGAAATATAAACAGCATAAGATCAAGATGAGATGCAATCAAAATTTTAAATTTGGATCACTTAGTGATCTTAAAGATCTTCAAGTTGTGGAATTGAGAGAAAGATGACTGCAAAGAGAGGATGAGGTACGGGTGCCGTTATAGACGCGCTGGCCTGTATTAACACACCCGCAAACACTCGGCCCCACGGTGACCCAAAGTTGATTGAATGTGTCATGGCCGGCAAATTGTTTAATTTTAAGCATTTGTTTGCGTTTGCGTTTATGTTTTTTACGTTTTCCTTTTCGCAAGACACTGGCTGGACTTTGCTTCGCCCGCTGTCTCACAGGCAGCACCCGTCCCATTCGCTCTCGCTTCACCTGCAGTCCACGTGCTGGCCACTCGCTCGCACACACCCACACACACACGCATCCACTCAGCTGCAGTGTGGCATACACCCACACAGGCACAGTGACGCGAACTGGTGCACTCGCTTCCACTCGCATGGGGCCGCATTGGGGCCGACTCACTCGCACGCTCGCATTAACACCGAAGCGCCGCTTTGGGGCTTCGAGTTGCGCTGGCGTCGCGGCAACGGTTCTTTTTTCGTTTGGCTGTGAAGCAACGAAGAACGTTCTGCCGAGGGAAAAAGAATTCACAAATCGCGAATCGCTTAATTCGCTAATTCGCCAAGTGCAGCGCAAGAAGGGGGGAGATAACAACAACAACAGCCACAACAAGAACGGCAGCAACAGCGGCAGCAGCAGTGGCAGACTTTTTTCTAATTATAGACCCCACTGGTTTCTAAAAATAGGCACACCCACAAACACAGGCGAACCTATAGCACACACTCGCGGCGGGATTGGGGGAGGCTTGAAGAAGAGAGTCGTTACAAATAACGGCAAATCCGCTCTCGCAGATCGCGGCAGAAGCAGCGGCAGCAACAACAACAACAAGGACGAACCGAGCAAGCGCAGCGTTAGCGCCAGCGGAATGAGAGCAGAGCGCAGCAGCGGTGAAAGAAAACCAAGTGAGATTGAGAGTGTGGGGGAGCTAGAGTGAGAGCGACAGCGAGAGCGTGAGATCTCGGCAAGAGATAATCGACACTCTGCAAAGACGCGGCAGCTTTACGTTCCAGCTTCCAGCGTCCAGCTTCCCAAAAGCGTTTCCAATTCCAAGCCAGTCGCAACGTCGGCGGAATACCGCTATTTAAGGCACACGTCGTAGTCACTGTCTCTCACCTCCTGCGGCCGCTCCACATAATCCGCCACTCCTCTGCTCCTGCCCACAACACGTCGCGCGATGCACCAACAAGCAACGGCCGCAGCAGCAGAAAACGCAGCAGCAGCCGCAGCCACAGCAGCAGCAGCAGGAAACGCAGTAGCAGCAGCCGGAAACGGAGCCGACGTTCGCCGCCAGCAATCGTTTATCGATAGCGAAAGGACTCTAATTGATCTGTAATCGCGACTTGCGTTTTTTTTTTGTGCACGAAAAAAAATTAAATTCCCAAAAAACAAAAAACTAACTATAACTGAAATCCCTACTCAAAACTAGTTATCCCTTAACCCACCTAAAAAATAAAAACAGAAACCTAATTTAAACCAAAAACGAACCCGCGTATTTTAAGACGTTTTGTTTTGTTTTTCGTCAATTGATTGTGATTTTGAAACTGTGTGATCGCAAAAGAAAATCTGCAAATTATTAAAAAAGAAAGTTCCTTAGCAAGTGATAATCCGATAGAACTGGAAAAACGGGAGCGCACAAAATCAGACATATCCTATACAGACACACTACATAAAACTAAATACACAAGCACTATAAACGCTATATAACCCACGTATATCAACTACACAAATATCGAGGACTTCAAGGAAAACCAAATATATATATATATCTTCTATAAAAGCACGGAGAAAACAGTATGCCAAAGTAAGTACATAAATTGTGAATCCTTAAATTCACTAAGATTAATATTTAGTATTTCGTATAAGTTTAATATAGAACCCCTTAAAGTATACATTACATTCACTCAAGAAATACTCAAAGATTCAAAAATAAGTTCATGGTAAGCAATGCCTTATCAGGTTTGTTTTTCAATTCAACAAAAACAGAAAAGCAAAAGCTATACGCATTGTGGAAGGCTTCCGCATAAACAAACCCTCAAAAAACCAAGTTGGAGTAAAATCCTTTGAGCTACAAGGATCAAGGCCAAGGATTATGGGTTAAGTAACTCTTAAGAGTATTATAAATATTTTTTAACTCGGTCTTAACTTTAATTTGATCTTTATAGTAAGAGTAAACTGAGTAAAATCCTTCCAAATGCAAGGATTCAAGACTAGGGAATAGGAGTTAAGTTAATCTAAACCTCTTCAGAGTATTATGAATATATTTAGCTCAACTTTAACTCAATTTTAACTCAATCCTTAATTCGATCTCAATATAATTCGCCAAAGATATCAAATCTCTGGTTACAAAAACCATTATAAAACTAACCGAACAGTGGTATTCAAGTTCTATAAATAGAGCCATTCGTTCCCAAGTATATATCACTTACCCGTCGCAGTCCGCAGTCAGCGAAAGTGGAAAAACATTGAACCACATACTATATATAGAGTGTGGCTGGAAACCGAGTCTCCTAACGAGAAGAGGCGACTCATAAAGACAAACAATAACAAAAACAAAGCCACATGGGGCACACACTCCCACTCCTCCTTCTCCTTCTCCACCGACGACTTCTGATTGTGAGTGTGTATAAAAAGAACTCATGTTCCAAATGATAAGAACGGAGCAGCAAGCAGCAAGCAGCGGATTTATTTTTAAACACATCTGAAGTTTATGTAAATATTTCCTGGCCCAGCCCCGGGCCCAGTCGCAGACGCAAACAAAAACAGAATCGAATGGCATCTGGGAATGGAAAATACAATAATATTTGACGCTGATAACAGCCCCCAGACAACGTCGCGTGTGTGTGCAAGGCGGAAGAGAGACCCCTTACTGAAAGGGGATGGAGTTATTATCATCTAGGTTCTTGAGAAACACCATTTTTTAGTAGAAAGTTATTCGCATAGGTGAGCTACAAGTCACAGGTTTTGCTTATGTTGTAATTAAAGATTCTTCTAAAAGCTTCAGACTCAAGTTTAAAATTGGGATTTTAGATTATAAGAGATTTGAGGCACTGTAAGGGAAATTTACATAATTTAAAACAAGTTAAGGGCCGATCTTAAGAACTAAAAGAAACAATTGAAGTCCTATAATATTCGGTGTAATATATAGATAAAAATATCACTTAATTTTATATCGAAAATATCGTACACTTGTATATATCGAGATTTTAAATATTCAAAAATATCGTATTTCAGATTTAACTATTGATATTATCTAGAAGTAACTGGAAAATATAATTTAATTTACTTCCATTAGTTAATGGATTCATCATAATGATATTACATAATTGCATATCGAAAGTATCGTAAATATTTATAAATCGAATTCTTAAATATTTAAAAATATCGCGTTTCAAATTAAACTCTTGATATCGAGAAGTATCTGAAAAATATATAATATATATAATATCGATCGACGATAAATTATCAATACAATATTTATCGATTTATTGATATTTTTTTTTTTTGTTCAATAATATAAGTCGATACAAAATACTACTTCTTTTATATCTCAATATCTCAAGATATTATCAATTATATTTTGGTATTAATAAACAACTATTATTTAATTAAACAAAATAAAAATAATCAAAAAAGCTGCATTTGAAGGGTCTCTTTAAAAAGGTTAAACATTTTTTTATAATTAACATTTTAGCTAATATTTAATAGTTAAATAGTTAAAAATTATTAATCAATAATCCTTTTCTTATCTCTCTGAATATTTTTAGATGATTCCCGCGGTGCCAACGTCCAGACTCCTGCTCCTACTGACCACCATCATTGCCGTTTTAGCTCTGATGGGCAGCTGCTGGGTACCCCAAGTGGGGGCCATGCCAGTGACCAGTCCTGATGCTGGTGACCAGCAAACAAGACACATATGCTCTACCACCTTGGGCGACCTCATCCAGCACATGTGCCAGGGCAGAACCTATTCCTACAGAGATATATATCGTGAGTGGTGATGCCTTTCTTTTTTTAACTTAATTACTAATATTATTTCTGTTGTTATATCCAACAGCCAATAGTTTTGGGAAGCGCAGGAAGCGGGAATCGCTCGAAATCGCCGATCTGTGCTGCAAGAGTTCCTGCGATTACAGAGATTTATTGCAATTTTGTGCGCAATAGGAAATATATATACAGATATATATGTATACATACATTCTTCAGATGGGGCCTTCATATAACTCCCCTGCCTTCGCAGCACCACCATTCCACTCCACAAGGGCTCAGTCATCATTCGTATCCTTTAAGAAAAAATACAAGAAAAAAGCAAGATCAAACCGTAGCAGCAGCAGCAGTCTCCCATTAGAGTTATATTTACTATATGTTACTAATTTAAACTATGCACTAACTCAATTCTGTACAATAAAAACAAATTTTAAATGAGTGATGTATATACCTAAAACTTAAGTCGAAATTATAATTAGGGTTGCACAAATTTCGAAAGAAGGAGTACGATATGATAAACCCACAAAAATATTATAAACAAATTTTTGATTTAGAAAAATAGCTAATTAAATTTAATATCAAAATTAAATGTTTTCTCATTTTTTGTACTAGTTTTCCGACAATATTTTTGGTCGGAAAGAAAGAGTAAAAATATGATTTACCCATAAACATTTAGTAAACGTTTATATATTGATATTTTGGACATAGAAATATATTGCATTTAACTTTAAGATAACAAAATATTTGAAAAATATCAAAAATTTATGTCTTATACTTATTTTTTGCCTTAAAATTCGATTATATTGTTTCGATTAAATGATCGATAATTAATTGATTAACTTTTTTCGGTACATTATCCATAAATCTGATGAATATCGATTGAATCAGGCAATTAGGAAGACCAAGGCCATTGGATTTCTCAATTATATTATATTGCTGATTTTAAACATTAAAATATCGATTATTTATTATTCAACTTTAAATATCGGTACATTCTATATATATATTTTATTTTCTGTCATCCCCTATAGTAATATCTATTGCAAAATGCTAATTTCTTGTATTCAGTTTAAAAATGAAACCCAATTCTATTGAATCTGGCAATAAGGAGGACCAAGGTCACTTGATTTCACAATTATATTATATGGCTGGGATATTTTAAACATTAAAATAACTTTAAATATCGCTACATAGGTAACTTATGTATCCATACATCTCTTATTTTCTGTCATCCCCTATAGTAATATCTATTGCAAAATGCTAATTTCTAGTGTTCAGTTTAATAATGAAACCCAATTCTGTTGAATCAGGCAATCAGGAGGACCAGGGCCACTTGAGTTGCCAATTGGATAAGGCCTTGTAGCAGTGGCTTTCACATTTTATTAACTTGAACTTTCACTGGGCTCAGCCCATTTCAATTTCCGCTGGCGAGACAAACCCTCTCGTTTTCTTGTACCCTCTACTATACACATATATTGTACACAAAGCGAAATCTATGCGGAATGACCAAACACAACACAAGAAGATTGTCACAGGGACTTGGGTTAGGGTTTGGGTCACTCTCCATACAATATGCATGGCATTCCTGGCCGAGCAGCCACCCCATTTAAATTGAAGTGCCCGGCGTAAAACTTTTTGAAAAGGACACACACGCGGGAGGGGTGGATCAACGATGACGCCGAAATGACTGCAAATTAGATTACAAACGCTGACGATGATGATTTTAATGATGGTGCAAATCAGGCACACATGGGAGTATCCCTCGAATATCCCTTAACCCCATTTCCAGCAACTTACCCTTCGCTTTACACGCTTCAAATCTCCATGGAGACACGCACTGTGCTTGATTTTAATTTCGAAAAAAAAAGAGATAAATCGAATTGGTCACTTTTAATCAGGTTCATTCATTCCCCCTAATGTTTACCCTTATTTAATCTGGTCTTGATATGATAATTCCACATTATTATAACTATGCCATGGTGATAAAATCGATAAATGTATATAATATAATCGGTAAAAGAGGCAAATAAATTAAATAACATTATCCGAATCGTTTTCGAAAATATGAATCGATATTTTATAGTTCATTACGATATTTGGCGATATCCACAAATTTTTTTCTATAAGTGTTAACAATTTTCAATACAAAACGTGCGATAAATGAGCGATAAATATTTATGTGTGCAATAAATCGTTATTCTATTTAATATATCGGATCAATGGCGATATTAAAAATAAAATTAAAGCACAGAGCTATATATATTTTGATACCTAAAATTTCGATATTGTATCAAATATTAAAAGCGATATCATTATCGATATTTTTACCAATATTATTTATTTATCATATGCTTTATAGACAACTGTCGGAATATTTCAGAGCTAACCGTATTTAAAAAATGCCATTGTCCATCGATGTATACCATAGGGGCAGATATTTGATACTTGGAAATTACAACGGATACTTGGAAAGCTGGCAAACTTCAAGGAATCAATATGCGACAACTGGCAAAGGACGACTACTCCACCTTCTCCTCTTCCTCCTCCGCCCCCTCCCAAATGGACACTCAACGGACACGTGTGGAAGAGGCGAAGGCGGAGGTGGATGACAACGTCTGGGACCCAACGGAAAAGGGACATGTGCCAAGGCAAAGGAGACGAGGGGAAGGACAAAAACGACACCAGACAAACTTCAACAGCTTTGGGTTTGGAGTTTCCGGGTTCACCATGCCATATTCCACATTCCCATCTACCACCCCGTTGCCATTTCTCATCCCCATTCCCACTCCCACTCCCACTCCCACTCCCACTCCCACTCCTACTCTCTCTCCTTCCCATCACCACGACATTGATGGAGCGAAGCCATGGAACATTAGCTAAATCTTACAGAAAATTTCGCACTACATAGAGGAAGTTGAAGCTTACTATCAACGCAAGGACACTCCATCCACCGGTACATGGGGTTGCAACAGTCCTTACAGAGACGAAAACATCACAAGCAATTATTATAAATATTTTAGAAATTAAATGAGTATTTTTATGATTATTATTGATATGGTTTATAAAGCGGAAATCTGGGTTGATTTTAAAAACAGGTTTAATTTATGCACTTTAAAACCAGGAGTGTTTTATATTCAGGGCCAAAAAACAGTAGTCCTTGGTGGTTAAAGCCATCGTACAACTCATTAGGATTGCACAAATTTTAAGATTTCTCATATTATTTTATAAATATTATTATATTTATTAATAAAATATAATTTCAATATTATTAATATATATATGTATATTCCTAGAGATGTACTTATGTAGAATAGGAAATGTCTGATAAGATTTATTAACATTTAATTAATAATAATAATATCGATATTTTTTGTAAATATACCTTAACGTTTAATTCATTTATATTTCTGCTTTCTTGATTTTTTACAAAACTAACTTATGAATAATAAGTTATGGAATATGTCATATTTTATTTTAAGATATTGTTGTTATCAAAAAATTTACACAACCTGATTGATTTAACGCTCAATATCGTATTAAAAATAACATAAGCCTTGGCATATCGTTATTTTAAATATAGATAATTTTTGGAATAACCTCTTCAAAATATTTATAAATTTATGTGTGTGCTTTAATAATTTGTTTACCTTTTTGTTTATTATTTCATAATTTTTTATTAGTATTATTTATAATTCACCTTCCATTTTAATATATGCTTATTTTTTATATCGAAAAAAATATATATATTTGTTATCGAAAAATAATCGCAAAAT
>JAEIIJ010017748.1:0-47341 GCA_018904815.1 Drosophila ogumai | reverse complement strand
AAGCCCCCTTATATCCCCATATCAGTCCCCATTTTTAGTACTAAAAAACCCCCCTTGAAAATCCTCTCTGAATTTCTCATCTCGTTCGTTCGGGTGCATTTATGCGTGAGAAATGCCTTGTATTTTGTAGCCGGTCGTCGTCTCGTTCCGTCTCCATATCCTTGTTCCTGTTCCAGTTCCTCTTTTGCCATGTTGTTATTAAATATGCATAAATTTCCTTTTTGCACAGCCTCTCACCCCCCTCCCTACTGTTGCCTGCTGTTGGGGAATTTTGCATTTACATTTGCTGTTTATTTGTCGGTGGAAATATTGAAATTGTTACCAATGGTCGAAACTACTCTGCCCAGCACTTCCGTCGAGAACGGATGAAGGCCCTGATCTCCATGGCTCAGGTGTGGCTGAATGGTCAGGAATAGTGTAGAATAGTCGGGACTCAAGGATGGGTACATGCATATAAATGTGCATGTATATCTTACTCAGATTGTGGATAATTATAGCAGCCGACAAGTTGTCTGCTCAAGATGTTTCTCTGCTTATGACAGGCAGTCGGAAATGATTTGTGGTAATTTAATTTTCGGTTTAAGAAAATTCAAGTTGGTTTTGTTAAATTTACATTATTTTTACCTCTCAAAACTGTATTTATGTTAAGCTTAACCTGGTGAGTTGTTGCTATTTAATTTAAATTAGGCCTTATTCTGCTATAATAAACTGTTACACATTTAAAATGATTTAATTATAGCATTTAAAATACTATTAATTGTAGTAAGCAACTGTTTAAATTCCATATCAAATGTTTTGGCAAAAAAACGAATCTATGAAAACATTATTTCTGGTGTCAAAGATGTTTGTGTGTTTATGTTAAGCTTAATCTAGTGATTTGTGACTGTTTAATTTCGTTAATGACATTTATGTTGCTTCTATGGGTTTTATAATTAAAGCTAGTCATAAACAAACAAAATCGAGAAAGCTATAAACAAGGCAAGAGTGTGGGTGAAATACGGGAAACATAAACATTTTGCTGAAAACAATTATAGGAAATTTATGTGATTATGAAAAAAGAGAAATTAAAGGAATTAGCAAGGTATTTTAGTTGTATTTATAACATTTATATTATTTGTATAATTTAGATAAATATATGGATAAAGTTATAAAAGGTAACATGTCTTTTTTATTACCACAAACCAATCCCTCCAAAAAGTTTTACTAGTTTTCTTATAACTTTTTAGAAATGTAATCGATTAAACACACAAATGCCATTTAATTACTTTTTTTTTTAATTGAAAAAAAAAAAAACTAATACTTCTAAGATCACAGGGCCATCAATCAGGACTGCCTGCGATTGTCTGGCGATAAATCCTCTAAATGCATTTGCCCACAAATTCAATTACCAATCAATCAAAGAGCATTCAAACGTCGCTTTTCCACTTTTCCCGCCATCCACTCGTCCCTCTGTCTGTGTCGTTTTTCCCGGCTTTTCCCCCCCTCTGCATGTGAAATATAATATTATTGTTGTTACGCCTTTTTGCCCCGGCAGTGTTCAGTTGAGTTCAGTCTGGTTTGACTTTTCAATGGTTGCCATATAAATATTTTGCATCCCAAAAAAAAAAAAAAAAAAACAGAGAGTGCGAACTGCTGCTGCAAACATGAAAATAAAATTAAATTGCGTATGTGAACAATGTGGAGGAGAAACTGTAATATGATTTGTAATTATGTAAATGAAGCGGTAGACCAAAAAACCCACACGACCGGGAGTTACACTGCATTTCGGGTGATTAAAGCTTAACGGAGACCGAATCAAAGGCAACTGGAGGAGTCCCCAAAAAGGGTGAGGCGTATGCATTTTTAATTCACTGTCACAGCCAGAGATATGTAGGGAGGCGGGATGTGGAATTCCGAGGAACATCGAGACATCGAGTGCCACATCTCGAAGGGATTCAAGATTCCGCCACGGAGCAGCTGAAACTGAAGCTGCCAGTCGTCAGCCAGGCTTCGCTTCACTTTGACATAGAAAAATCTCCTATTGATTTCGCCTTCCCCAGAGTCTCCTCCTCTCTCGTCACGCCGAGCAATTTGCATTTAAAGTTGCATGTTTTTTCCCTTTTCGTTCTCCAATTCCTTTGCTTTAATGCTACAAAGTGCCACTTGCTTCATTTGCCACCAGAGTCCTGATTAGGGATGGTCAAAAACAAGGCTATATATCCTACTATGAATAACAAATAAAGTAGAGAAAACCATTTTCCATTGGAATATCTATGCTATGACTGCTTTAGATGAGACTTTACTTCTATTTCGATATGTAAATATGATCAATATTGGTACGTTTTGGTCAACAACAATCAAAAATTAAATTTTTTAAGTGTCAATTTTAAATTTAAATAAAATATAAACTAATAAACTCTTTGTTTTTGATTTTATGTACCCAAATATTTAAAAACAGGTTGACATTAAAAGGTGAACTTCGTTCAATTATCGATAATATTTTTTGAAACAACCATTTTTTATATAAACTTAACCCCTTTGTAGATAAGGATTTTTTTTCTTTATTTATTAAGCTTAAAAAACTAATAGAATTTGTGTATTTAGAAATTGAAAACCATACTTATAGATATACAAAATTTGCAATACTGGCTAAGGTGCAACATTTTCGATATTATGCGTTGAGTTTCTCGATATATCTCATGGTAATTTTTCCTTGTTGAATATTCATCACTAACTCAGCGTCCTGCCACGCCCATCAGCTTTGTCATTTCGCATGCTCGTTAGTGCGAAGCAAAGAATGCAAAGTAGCAAGATAGCAGAGAGCTGTGCAAAATGCACCAGCAGCGGCAACATCATCGCTGCACAAACACATGCCACAATTTATAAGCAAAGTTATTTTGCCACCAAAGGAGGCAGGCAGCAGGGGGTGGGAGCCAGAAACATGGGGCATGATGGCAACCAGCAACATGTCAAAGTGGAGCAATCGGCATGTGCAACGGACACAGAACAGGACCCTGAACACAGAAGGCACTCTAAGAAAAAAAATGCAGGAGAAACTAAATAATAACAAGGACCTCTGAAATATACAGAAATATATCAGGGAATATATCTGTAAGGCTTCTTTTTAAAATATTTGTTTCTTGAGGCATTATATTTAAAGGAGCTTATACATTGTTTATAAATTCCTAGATTACACCCAAATTTAAACCCCATTTTTGGCCAGTGTAATGCACGGCTAGTGCCGGTCAAGCATAAGAAACAAGCGGCATCAGCAGCAGTTGCAGGACCTGCAGTCGAAGTTAAAGCAGGAGCAGCCGCCCATAAGCAACAGAGCGAAGCCCAAAAGTGAAGGAATAAGAGCCGCAAATAAAGAGAGAGGCAAACAACTGGTAGATGCCGCAGCATCATCTTCCATCTCCATCTCCACCTCCATTTGCAGGTGCAGCACTCCAGGTGAGAGATGCCACCGTCATGTGGACCGGGGCAAAGTCAACAGCAGGCGTTGGCCAAGACAAGGAAAAAATATAAAGTACGCTATTCTTGCAAGCCGTAATTCATAATACTCTAGAAAATTAATGAGGTTTTATATCGTTGAAGAAAATATTTAGTAAACTATGATAGGCTCTCTACTAGTTTTAAGCTAAATTTAAAATTAAAAATATTATTTCTATATATTCATTTTAATTCAAATCGAGAGCAAAGTTGTTTAGTACCCCTCAAAAGGGTATTTTTAAAAAGCAGAATTTGTTAAGAAATAAAAACGAGTGTTTCTCCGCTCACTGCTCGTCCAGGCGGCAAACCAAGTGGAGTTGGGGTCCAGGACCAAGACCAAGTCCAAGTCCAAGTCAGACCCAAGTGGCGCACCACGTAAGCAGCAGATAGCAGATACGAGGAGCAGATAGCTTGGGGCAGCGGAACTTGGCCCAGACAGATGCATAATAATGTTAATGTAAATGCTGTGGCAACTGGCCGGGCATTGGCTACTGAAGATTGTGACTAGCATCCACATGGCGTATGCGTAATATATGCTGGCAAATTTGAAGGTTTTTCCTGGCCAGGAACGACAAGAAAGCAAATTTAAAGATACCGACATGGCGTATACGTAATGTTGGCATATTAAAGGCATCTACTTAAGCTTTTATTTATTTATTCGAAATATTAGCAGGTGTACCAAGTATTTATATGGTAAACATAAATAGTTATTATTTATTTATTGTATTTTGAAATATTAGCAGGTGTAAAGTTATCCAGGGAATTTTCCTTAATAAATACAACATTTAAAATAAATATACTTTGTAATTACTTTTTACCCATTTTTGCAGCTCTGGCTAAATTTAAACTTTTTTATGTTTGATCAACCCGATCAAAGTAAGTCATGTATTTATTTGAAAACTATGTGAAATATGCCAGTATTTTTTTTACAAAATCTGCTATGGCTAACAAAAAAACTCCGCATAAGCTGAAAATTCTTCTGATAAAAAATACCTTTTTGAACATGGTTTCCCCCCAAACTTGGTGATGAAATCTCTCATTCAATTTGCCTTAAAAAAATAACCAGATTTTGTTGTATTTTTCAATATGATTCAGCTATCCAACTTCCCTTTCCCCTTTTCCAACAAAAACACACACACTGAAATAGAAAACTGCAAGAGCTTTGGGTAATATTCGCCTTTTATACGCATATTAAACCATTTCCACTTGAATGGCGAACTGATTTCATTGCATTTTTATATCGCATATATATTGTATGAGAGTGTGGGTTGTGTTTTTTTCCCCTCAAACACCGCATTTTCCACTGCGCTCCTCAAATAAAAGCCCTTGGTGGCGGCAAGAGCTGCTCAGGCACCCGACTCCATGCCCGACATATAAATCTGCTGTATAATTGAATTTCACACGTTGCTGGGAATAAAAAAATAACACCAAAAAAACATAACCAGAGGCAGCGAAAGTTTAAATAAAATTTATTTCAACAAAAATACACACACGTTGTGTGTATGTGGCTGAGCTGCCTGAGAATGCGGGAATTATTTTGAGGGGGAGGAAGCCCGGAGCGGGCAAAGCTCCTCCAGGTGGCCACTTTTAGCCCAGGAAGGTGTTTGCCTGGCCGAGCTGGAAGCAGCTTAAGCATGCCACAAGGAGCTGCCAGGATGATGATGATGGCTGGCAAGGACTGAGCAGACTGCTCCTGCTCCTTGCAGAAAGTGCACTTGCGAGACATTTACACCTGTAGAAATGTCGATGGAGCAGGAACAGTAACAGGAACGGGATTGGGTATGGCTGGGAGAAAAAGGAGGAGGAGAAGGAGCTGGAGCAGCAGTTACTGCCAGGACGGATGAGCTGCAGCTGAAGGAGCTTTCAAGGCGCAACACATTAGCAGCCCAAGCAACAGAAAAGTGACGCTCGAAAATTGTTGGGGCTGCCAGAAGAGCAGTTCTCGTTTGTAACTAGTGGGTGAAACATCAAGGTTAGCACAGAAAGAAATTTAATGAAAAAGTGATAAATATGACAGGTTAAACATTTCAAAAATAAAACCAGAGATTTAAAATTATTTTAAAATGCGTCTAAAAGTAGTCCATGATTTATTTTAGGTCATAATCTTCTGGCATTAATTGTTGTTACAATTTGTAAATTAATGAAATAAATGTAAATGATATTTTACATAAATTCTTTTTAGCATTCAACACACCAATATGTTCAATTTATTATGAATAAAACTACTTTATATTGCCTTGTTCCTACATAAAAAGAAGCTTTTTAGCTGGGGAAAAATATGTAAAGAATTGATGGCCAATCTGGGTGATATGTTTCTTGTGTTTGGGGAAAACTTGAGACTGCAGTTCGGTTAAAGGATAAGTCGGAAGTGAGACAGCAATTTGAAGGCACAAGAAATTTGTAGCTCCTACATTTCATTCATTCTTCTTGCAGCTCCTCTTCTCTTTCTTCTTTATATTTTTTTTATACGCTGCGAGGGCTTTTCCTTTGCTCTTCTTTTGATTTCCCATCGCTGGCAGGAGTTTTTCTTTCGGTGGCAGGCCAAAAAGTATGCAATGCAAGTTTAGATGCCGCTCTCTTGTTCTTCTAGCCCTCTTCCGCTTGCAGCAAGTGTGCGTGTTTTAGTGTGTGTGTGTGTGTGCGGACGGAAGTGAATTTTCTGCACGTGGCTTAACTTTTGCTGCCTGCTCTGGCGTGTCATGCAGTCAGCAATCTTTATCCAACCCCTACAAGGGGTTCCTTCCTTAACCCACTCCCACCACTGGCTCCCCACCATCTTTCATTCTTTTCTTGCGGATTCCGTTCAAGGATTGCATTTAACGCAGAGGAGCTGGCAGGAAGGAAGGAAATGCCATGTCGACGCTAAAACTGGGTTAGCTTACATAACGACAACATTAACGACAACGTTTTCCTTCCGCTGTGGAACCCAGGGAGGAGGTGGGTAGAATGGGGGAAGGATGCCTGGGATGCAGGGCCTCCACGTTCGCTTCACGCTTCGTCGCTTATTGGACATAATTACTGAATATAACAATTCTGCGGTAGCCCAGAGGCACTCGCAAAAATACGCCTCAGGAATTACGGATTTTATGATGAATTTAAGATTGCAAATAAGTTTTTAAATATTTTTTTAAGGAAAATAAAAAGGGAGAAGGATTACTGAGAATTATTACGAATTTTTAAGCTTTAATTATCGCCCTATTTGTTGAATATTATTTTGTATTCTCCAGAGGTTATTATACATTATACATTTTCTTTTTAAATATATTTCTTAAGAAATAAAAAATAACATTTCAAAGTGCCTTTAGTAGTTTATTTTCTACTTTTTTTCCCATATTTCCTACACAATTTTTCACTATATTTAAAAGCAATCTAAAGCCTTAGTTAAGGCATTTTAAATAATACTTGAAATACATTTTTATCCAAGTTTATTTCATAACATTTTTATCCAACTTCTCAAGCCTTAAATTAAACCCAAATTATTTAAAAAAAATTTCTTCAAGTGCCTGACTTACCCATGACCACTTGTGCGTAACGGCAGCGCCAGATAAGTGCAACAAAGCCACGGCGACCAGGATGCGGATGCAGCCGGGAATCGGTGCTGAGCCAAGCCACATATCAATTCCGTGTGAGCGGACAAAACTGTTCTTGCTGCAGTCCTAGTTCCGGAATTTCCGAGTCCGGAGTCTGGGAGTCCCAGGGTCCTGGTTTGTTGGTCGGTCAGTGGCGGGGGCGAATCCTTTATCGTTTACACTTGGCCAAAGTCGGCACACAGTTCACTTGTCGCAGCCCCAGCCAAAATCCTTAAAGTGGCACAGCTTTGGTTCAAGGATTTGAGTTGGACCAAAAAGTTTCCTCTTCCTTTGTCACTTTGTCACTTCGAGAACACAATGTTAATTGCTTTGCAGTTTACTTTTCTTTTGCCGCCTGACTGAACCAAATGTTGTAGGAGTTTTCAAGAGGAAAAAGGTGGAATTTACTAGTCTAAAGTTTTAACTTGGACAAGGTATTTGTTAATAAACTCTCTTGTATATATTTTATTTTATTTCGTAAACTTGAATTGTCATTTTGGCAATTGAAAACCATTATAAGAATTTGCATTTCAAGTTAAGAAATATTTCAAAACGAAAGACAATGCACATTGGTTTGGCTTTCGCTCTACCAAAGCCATTGTACAGGTAATGAAGAACAGGTGATCTCTCTGTCTAACATCCTCGCTCTTCTGTTGGCCAAAATCTTTTGTTGTTGTTCCATCGGAGCCAAACAAAGCGTTTTATGCATGCACACTCCGAGAGCCAATTACGCAAAGTGCCCTAAGTATCTCAAACAGTCCTAACTGGACACAATTACATTAACAGTTTAGCAAAGGATTTTCCTGGAAGGGGGAGGCAGATAGATAGGGATACTAGGAATCGGGGCTAAGCAAACAGAACGAAAATTAAATCACAGCTGCAGAGGCTCAAAAATAAGCAAAAATGGCCCAAAGGGAGCTGGCAGAGGCAACTATAGTTGGTAGGTGCCTTTAGCCTGAACTTTTACGCCCACAAATAAAACAATGTCAAGGGTTAAAAAAGAGGGGCGAGGGGTCTGTGGTAGCTGGGCCTTTGTTTAATAATAATAAAATGTCACTGGGCAAAAATAAACGGCAAAGGAGGCTGAAAGCTGAAGGATTACATTACCAAGTGGCACACACACACACGTACACAGAGAAACCAGAAAAGTGACAGAGCAATTGTCATGAGTCCCACTGACTATCGTCACTGGTAAATCACCTGGGCAACCCAACAGCAAACAGGATACATGGCTCTGAGTATTCTGTCCTGCAAGGATGCGCCTTGTGCAGGCACTTTTATTCCTTAGCTGTTGCTGTTATTACTGGGCCATGTCTCTGCTGCTCCTGCTGCTTGCGTGTTTTGTAAGCCATGTTATTACAATAATGTGCAATCTGTGTCTGTGTCAGGGCACTGAGAGAAAAAATATGTATTCGGGAAATGTATTAAAATTAAGAAGGAAAGTAAAGGCGTTTAGACGGGAGTTATGGTTCATTTTTGAAATATATATCTGGATTTTTTTATATTTTTTAGTAGCTTTTATGTATATTATATATTTATTTATTTATTAGTATGAACTTTTCATTTATTTTATATTTTTTATATATTGTAAAATGTTAAAAAACACTTTTTAAATAAATTTCTACCTTTCTTGTTTTGCTGAGATATTTATGTAAATAATATTTCGTCGAGCTATTTATGTATATTATATATTAGTATGTATATTTAATTTTTTATGTATTAGTATACATTTTATTAAATTTGTTTCATATTTTAAAGTGTACAAATTAATTAGTTAAATATAAAACACTTTTTAAATAAATTCCTACCGTTATTTTTTTTGCTCAGTGTGTGTGTGGCATACCATTGTGTGGTATGTGAGTGTGTGAGTGTGCGGCAGGCCAAAGTTAAATCATGTTTTTATTGTCACATTTGCCATAAAGGCAGCCAGGGGACCTGGCAGACCGTAAAAGGATTTATACTGGCAACAGGAGCAGGAGGCGTCATAAGACGCTGCCTAAGCTGCAGGCAAACGAGAATGAGGAGCAGGAGTACGGGAGGTAAAGGCATCCGGAGGGGGCTCACCTGGCAGGCTGGGTTAAGCCAGACAAATCATAATCAGAGCCAACAAGCACAAGGCAACAAGCTCAACAAAAGCCAGAATCACCTTAACAACCAGGCGAGGATGTGGAGAAGGATGTGGAGGCTGGGTTGGGGCTGGGAATTGAGATGGGAACTGGCGGTAGGTGTTCATGCTGATGCGTTGCCACTGATAAGGTGACTTCCCTCTGTTACAAACCCCTACCGGGTACCCTTTTAAAACCAACACCCAACACCCGATACCCATCCTGCACACGTTTATGACCTTGTTTATGCTGCATACTTTATGGCGCAAAAAGCCAAGCTGTGTGTGTGCGCGCGGAAAAAAGGCAAAGCTTTAGCGTTAACTCTAATGAAAATGCAATGAACTAGAAAATATACTGACGCAATGATAAAACTAACTACTGAGCAGAAAACCAATTTCATTGGATGCCAGGTAGCGTAGAAAAGCGATAACTAATCCAAGGGAAAAATTAGAGCTTGCGGCATTTTAAATAAATATAAACGAACAAAAGTTATAAATCAAATTCTTGAATCAAGATAAGTCAACAATATTGCGAGTAAATATGTGATTTCTTTGTCTTGTCCTTGGGCTTCAATTAAATAATAAATAAAGAAATTAAATAGTGGAAAAAGGAAAGGTGATTTATGGGAAGTTTACCATTTTAAAAAATAAATCTATTTTGAGATTAAGGTTATTTAAAAAATATAATCAACTACAAAAAACAACTACAAACTTTTTATCTACATTTTAAAGAGCAAACTTTACTAGAGAATTATTTAAATTTTTATCGGAGAAGAGCAAGTAATTTCCTTTACAATTTCTACTTGCTAATTTCCCCCAGTAAATTACCAAATTTCCGTTAACTAATAACCCACCCTTGGTAAACATTTTGAATCCCTAGAAACCGCACTCGAGACCAAAATAATCAAACTGAAATCTCAAAGCGGACACCGCAAACATGCACTGTCAAAATTCCCTACCGACCTATTTTCCGCTATTCACCCTCCTGCTGAAAATCCAACACTAATTTACTTGCTGCGGTTTTTCCTTCACTAATTGTGACAACTAATTGAAATCAAATTAGTGAAGCCACTAAACAGCTTAACGCTCGCTGAGCACGCACCAGAGGACCTCGACACCGACACCACCTCGTTCTCCCTTCTCAACTCGACGGGGGAAGGCTGCAGCGCTGAAGGGAAATGCATCACATGGGTTAACCATAAACCCTACACAATGCTAATTGTTTTCATTCAATTTACTGTCTGGCGCGCGGCTGCTTTAAAATATCGCTCTTGGCTTCAGTTTTGGGGCTAACCATAAATTTCGTCCTGGACATCAAAGCGTATGCGTAATATTTGTGTATATGTGTGTGCGTGGCATATCCTGCGAGTGTTTGGGAGTGCAAACGGTGTGGTGTGTGCGGGCATGCGTGAATAGACAAACATGCCAGAGTCGAACATGCCTTTGTCAATAATATGCATTAATTAAGTGCAGACATGGCTACACAGCTAGGAAAAAATATTAATTAATAATCACATAATTATGATTAGTTTGGATGTTAGAAAAAACCATAAAGAAATTAAAGGGAAATTAGAAATAACTGATTTAAAATCACTTTAAAATGTGTTTAAAAGTAGGCTACATTTATCATGAATTATTTAGTGCATTCTTTATGGCAGCTCGTTAAATGAAATAAAATGTTAAACTAAAGCTAAATGCATTTTAAAGATATTTTATCTTTAAGAATTCGTTTTATAAACTGTCAAAATAACAAATTAGACATAAATATAAATACATTGCATACTTTAAGATACTTTTTAATTAGGTTTTAAATCTCTAGAAATTGCTAAACCGAAGAATATCTTGCTTTTAAACCAGTAACAATTAATATTAATTAATACTTATAAAAACTAAAAAATATTTTCCCTAGATGTACTATTTTCCATAAATATTATTTTTAAACACTAAAATTTTCATTTAAAATATGTAACTTAAATCAACATAAAAAAATCGACCCTAATTAACATTCATTAAGGATAATTATTTTCGGTGTGCACCACCGGCAAGGAATCAAGCCAGTGGAACGGACACATGGCAACGACTCTACGGAAACTCTGAATATTCGGTTTCACGGAGCACATCAAAACCCGTAAAGAGACAGAGACTGCGACGGGCACGGCGACAGCGCCACCGGACACGGCCGCCGCACTCGCTTTTGTGCATTTGCAAATTTAATTGAAAATATCGAATAATGCGAAAATGCAAATGTCATTATCAAATTCATGCCGGCGGAAGTGTCACAGCGCTGAAAGAAGTTTCAAGATTCAATTTCCGTTTCCGTCGCAGTGCCATTTTTGGCGCACATCATACAGCAGGTGGGCTAAGGGCGTGGCTGCAGGCTGCTGGATGGTGGGTATCCATGAGTGCAATGAGTGCCCTCCCCTGCGCTGCGCGATTGAATGGCTGAGCATGCGAGTTATTTGTGTCCCCCATATAAAGGCATCTGCTCGGCGGGGCTCCATTTTTTTTTCGTTGCCGCTTTGGCAAATAGTTGCGCAACTGACATGACGCCAACTATGAGGCCATTGCACGGAGCTCTGCCTGCTCCAGCTCCTGATGACCTCCCACAGAGAGCGAAAGAGAGTGGGAGGAAGTGGAACTCTGACACGCACTTGGTCAGGGACTGGTTTCCGGCACTTGGACACTGACAAAAAGAAGCTTAATAGTTGAAAGTTGTGCAGAAATGACAAAGAAGTTTCAATGGAAGTGAATTCGGTTAAAAAAGTGTCTAAAGTACGCAATAAAATGTTTAGCAAGATTTTGTAATGCATCGTAGCATACTTTGGGGCATAATTTAAAGAGATTTAAAATCTTTTATATATACTTTAAGTTCATAGAAGCTTTGTAGTCTTTTCTCTGAGTGCAACAGCTTGATAGGCTCACTGAGGCATCGGACTGGGACTGAGGGATCCGGGACTACGGACTACGGACTGCAGACTGCTGACTGCGGAACTCCGGACACGCACTCAGCGTGTGTGCACATTGAAGTGGACCATCGTTTGTCACACGTCATGGGCATGGGTGTGGAGATGGTAGCGATTCGAGGAGCAGGACGAAGTTCGCCGTACTCCGGCCTCAAAGCTCAGGCACTGTGGTGGTGGTGCTCTGGTGATGTCCTCGAGGTGTTGGGCTATGCAGAAAGGGACTAGGCAAGTGGCGGCGAATTTTAAAGCACACACTCAGCAACAACGTCTGGGCAAATAGCAGCCTCTGAGTCAAAGGACATGGAGCAGAACGAAGCCCACTTCCATGTTGATTCAAATTAGACTGATCCATCTGCTGGCTGCTTGACCCACTGTGGCATACCCCAGCTGGCATTGTGGTGGCTCAGAATGTGGCTCCAGCTCCTGCTCCGTGTTGACTGTTGGTGGCTGGGCTAATGGAGTTTACAAGAACAGGGCGAAAAATGTGGATCAAGCAGCCGCAATCGCACAAAGGACTCGCCATCGTCAACAACGCCATCTCCTGTGCTCCCTTCTTGCGGTAGAAATGCGAGCAACTTTGCAAATTGTTGGCTGCCACCCGCATCCTTGCATCCTGCTTCGTCCACCGCAATGTGCACTCGAGAAAATGTTTAACTTGGCTGAAACTAGTACTTAATTTCTGAGAATTAAAGGGAATTTTTTTTTGGGAATTTCTAATTTTTATAAATTATTTATATATGTTTCTTTTATATTTTAATTTATTTATATTACAAGTTTTACTAAACCTTAGCTAGTTTTGCTGTAGTGTAGCTGAGCTTGGGTGGCATGGTTACCACATGGATGCCAGTGGGTCGACTGCCCCCAGGACTTGGGGTCTTTCATCAGGAGCAGGAGCAGGAGCCGGGGCAGAAGTTGGATCCAAGACCGAAACCGAAGCCTGGGCTGTGGAGGGGCTGAAAGGTGGCTGCTTTGTTTATGTGGCTCCATTTGGGCGTATGCATGACCCACTCAGCCACTCTGGCTGGCCACCAACCTCACCAATCTCCGCCAGAGTTCGCCCTGTGGTTGCTGTTATTGTTGGACGGGGGCCTCAAGCAGTACGTGTGAGTGGTTTTAGTGTTGTTCTGGATTTTTAAGTTGTTTTCGTTGTCGTTCCTTGTTTGTGTTGCCTTTTTTGTTGTCCTCTGTGTGTGTGCATGTGTGGTGTGCGGGCTTTTGCCGGTTTTTCCTTTTTCGTATTTTCCTATTTCCCAGTGTGTGTGTTGCATCCTCGTCTTTAGTTGCAATTTGAGCACAGAAACACAGACACAGTTGCACTTAGTCAGTGAACGCTGACACCAATTAAGGTTTGCTGCGAGCTGCTGTTGTTGTCACACTTGGCATAAAATTGGGCCATAAAATGGGGAAATACGGAAGCCATAAAGCTAGACATTTCCATAAATCATAAAATATTATTTATATTTGCTGAGGAAAATGTACAAAGAAATTTGTGTAAATATATTGCCATTTTTAATGCCTCAAGCTAGAAGCCATAATTGAATGATTTCAATTTGCTTATTGGTTGAATGTACTTAATCAATTCATAAATGAAATATTGACTTACTTTAATCAACAGGCAATAATCTACATGCAGGGATTTAAATTTGTACAAGGAAAAGTGAATTAAACAGATAAGAAAAGGTTTATTTTGGTGCAATGCTATTTCTTTATTCCAGAAAAATATGTCTCATAAATATTATCCTTCTTTAAAAATTAAAAAAGTTAAAAATAAACAAATTATATGCCAAAATATGGCTTAAGATGAAATGTAAAAGTAATTTAATTTAATTTCAAATTAACTAAAATGCAGTGATGAAGTCATTTCCGAGGTGACGTTAAAATTGTGAAAAGAATATTATAGTATTTTAAATTTAAAATTAATTATGCTGATTTTATATAAAAAAAAAAATTATTTATTTTTTTAATTGTTCTTTTTTATTAATTCTTGGCATTCATTTAACTGAGATTAAATAATTTTTAAGAGATTTTTGAAGCCAATACTTAGTCTCAGAAATATCTGGAACTAAGAAATATGTTTGTACACTTTTTATAACAATTTATATTTATGTTGCTTTTTTTAAACTAATATTTTTTATTAAAGTTAGCAAGATAAGCCATGACCATATTTTTTAGATTTTTCAATGAAGAAATTCCTTTAGGAATATTAGTTTTCCAGGTTTATTTAAGTGTAGCTTCTGTTGGTGCTTTAGTGGCAAGTTGCTGCTGCTGCTGTTGTTGCTGTTTTTGCTGTTGCTAGTGTTGTTGCCAGTTGCCGTAGCCAGTTGCCAGTTGCTAGTTGCCGTTGGTAGTTAGTTAGTTTGGCTGCACTTTGTGCGTTGCATGTTTACAGTAGCCACAAAACATAATTTCTGTTTAGACAACTTTAGCCCCAGCTCCAATTGCACTGGCTCCTGGCCCAAAAAAACAAAAAACTCAAAAAACGCAAAACGCCAAACGGGAAGCGGAAGGCAAAAGGCAAAAAAAAAACGGGGTCATAATTATCGCAGAAACAAAGACAGCTCAGCTGCAACATCGGCCGGTGGTAAACGAAGTTGCCAGCAGCTAAAACACCAAAAGCGGCAAACATCAGCTGCATTTTTGGTATAATTTTCACTTTGGCTAAGAAACTTTTTCGCTGCCGCATTGAATTTGCAACCAGGAACCAGCAAGCAGCTAACAGCTAACAGCCAAACAGCAAACACAGCTAACCCGGCCAGCAGAGGAACAGCAACAAAGTTCATGAGTTGATTAGAAACTTTTTTAACCGCTCCTCTAGCTGCATCCTTTAACCCGCAGCAAATACTCTCGTGACTATACACATTTTCCCCTAGCAATTTATGCACTTGAAAATATGCAAATGAATAAACAAATAAATAAATGTACAAATAAATAAACGTCAAATAAAATAACTAAATAATATTTTTAGAAACTATTTTTGAGGCTTGAAATGAATTAAGAACGGAATTGGAAAACTATAAAATACTTATTAAATTACAATGAAATTAATGAAGGTTGCTTGTAGAACTTAATTTCTTCCATTTAACTTTTAAAAATTAATATATTTTTAAATTATTATTTAAACTATATATTTAAAATAAAGATAAAATAAAAATCATAAAGTATGTTTTGAAAACAAAAAAATAAGTACCTTTTAGGTTTCTCAGGTTTTTAAAAAATGTATACGGAAAATATATAGGTTCTGTGTAATTATTTCTAAATTAAATTAAAACAAATAATTACAGTTCTTGTTTATATCAATAATTTGTTTCCAGAGATTATGTTGGGACTTTACATAGGAAATATTGATATTATTTTAAAACTATTTTTTTGCGTGAAATATAAATATTATGATTTTGAAGAATTTAAATGTAATTATTTAATAATATATTTATTTAAAGAAAATTTCTTAGGCTTTCCAAAATAATTTATCAACTTCCTTCAACGGCTTTTAATATAGCTTTCTTTAAGATACCATTATCTTCCAAATTTCCCTATTTAATTTTAGCAAAACACTACAATTTTTGTAGATAGCCATTATCTGAACTCAGTGGGGATATCTTGCAGTACATTATTTTTCGTTGCTAATGGCAGCTTTGGTGAGCTCGTGAGCTTGGCATTTGCGAAGAGACCTCAATCCGTGGCTTATGTTTCGTTCACAACTCCGGCTGCAGCATATGAGTTCACATGAGTTGCCGGGTTGCCGGGTCTCCGGCTCCGGCTCCCTGGCTTATCGCTTGGCTGCTTTGTCGCCGGGCATAAACTATGCGAGCATCAACTTTTTGTAATTAATTTTTAATGTGTGTGCGAAATGTTTGTGTAAACGGGTGTGTTATAGTTCCATGTATACCATATATATCAAGCGGATGTCGTTAGAACGGTTTATCAAGCGCGCTAAGAGGCGAATAAGCTGTGGCTTTAGTTGAGGCTGAGTCAACGAGGTACCGAGGGATAAGGAGGGTATACTATACATATGTACCTTTCACTATTTAGGTTTGTGTTTGGCCAGGGAAAATAATTGGATGTTGCTTGAGGGTTTGGTGAATGTGTATGAATAATTGTTTGAAATTTCTAGAGTAGAGTAGCGGGTGCATAATTTCTTAATTGTATCTTAATAGGTTACAACTTTAAGGAAGTACACATAAGATAAACTCTTTTAAAGCTGTTTGAGGAGAGAGTTTTGCCCTGCAAATGGACTTTCTCTTGCTGTCGCACTAATTGCAAATGACAAATGTCCATAACATGGCAGGACTCCATGAAAACCCCCCAAAGACACCCTTAAAGCCCACCCATAAATGGAGTTAGAAGCGGAGGAAATAAGGAGCGAGCAACAGACCACATGACGAGAATTGGCATTGGCAACTTGCAGCAATTTGTCGGAACCAAAAATTGATTTAGCCTCAACTGCTAGTCTTCCAGTTGCAAAGCACTTGGAGAAGGATTTTAAGGAAATGGAAAATTTAAAAAATAAATTAATAATATAAAAAACTACACACATTTCTATTTAAAATTAAGTCATGAATTTAATGAATTTACCAACCAGCGAAATAAATTATCAAAGAAAGCGAATATACCAAATCAAATTGTCAAGTTTGTACAGTAACTCTTCTCCTATTTTTAAGTTAAAAATTAAATTTAATAGCTTTAACTCCCACATTTTCCCCTAGTGTAGTTAAAACACCTTACCCGCCATTTACCATGTCATGGTCCATCGTCCAGCGAGCATCCATCCATCAGATAAACGTTTTGCTAGCTGCCATCGGGGTTTCCCCATTCTCCGCCTTTGTTCACCACTCACTCACTCACTCACTGACTCTATCTGTGTTTTGTGCAACATTTTTGCAGAGATTTGCGTTTCAATCACATCGAGGAGCTGCCGGCCAACGCGTTCAGCGGCCTCACCCAGCTGACGACGCTCTTTCTGAACGACAACGAGCTGTCCTTCGTGCAGGAGGGCGCCCTCCAAGGACTCACCGCATTGAAGTTCCTCTATCTGAACAATAATCGTCTAAGCCGCTTACCGGCGACCATCTTCCAGCGTCTGCGAAGCCTGGAGGCGATGTAAGTGAGCCGCTGCCGCCTTAATTAAGGATCTCCGTGTCCTCTCCTGTCTGTCAATATCCACAGCAATCGCCTTAACGTCATCGAACAGTGCTGTCACTTTCTTACTAGTTTTTTTTTTTAATCTAAATTTTTTTTTTTAATATTAAATATTTCTTATTAACAGAGAATTATATTTATTTTGTTTTGGCTCAAGGATATAAATTTAATTTAAAAGCAGCAACTTTGTTAAATGTTTAGTTGCTATAAACTTCATTGAATATTGAAGATATTTATATATATTTATTTATTTATTATGCATTTTGTATATGTGTCCTTTAAAAATTGTAATGCTTTGCCTTAATTAACAAATAATTGTAGAAACAAATATTTTTTAGCTTCCATATTTCTAAATTTTTCCTGATATTAATTTTTGTTTCATAATATTGTTAATTTTTCCTGTAGCTTATCCTAGATTTATCTTTTTTTTTTTTAATATTGGCATCACTGCCGTTTCCCCCACAAATCGAAAATCCCCAAAAAACTTACCCGCTTTCCCTTTTTGTAGTTTCCTGGAGAACAATGACATTTGGCAGCTGCCCGACGGGATCTTTAACAACTTGCCGCGCCTGAACCGCCTGTAAGTCGTTGATGATGATGATGATGATTTCCCTCGTTTTCTATTGGGCCTGCCACTAACTTAACGCTTTTCCTGTTCCTTTTCTGGCCAGGATCTTGTACAACAACAAGCTGACCCAACTGCCGGTGGATGGATTTAACAGGCTGAACAGCCTGAAGCGTCTGCGACTTGACGGAAATGCCATCGACTGCAACTGCGGCGTGTACTCCTTGTGGCGTCGCTGGCACCTGGATGTCCAGCGTCAGCTGGTGGCCATCTCGCTTACCTGCGCCTCGCCCCAAGGACTTCAGCGGCAGAACTTTGGCAGCCTTGGGGAGCAGCACTTCAAGTGCGGTGAGTAGAAGGATAACACTGCAAAGGGCTTGGAAATATTATTTTTGAGTGGCTGAACTTGTTGCTAATTGAATTTATATTTTTAAGGATGTAAGGTCTTTGAGGATTAAACCGTAAAAATAATACCTGCGCATATTTACAGCCAAGCCGCAGTTCCTGGTGGCGCCCCAAGATGTCCAGGCCTTTGGCGGCGAGCAGGTGGAGCTGAGCTGCGAGGTCACCGGCCTGCCCCGTCCCCAGATCACATGGATGCACAACACCAACGAGGTGGGCGTAGGCTCTGACCAGGACCAAGAGCCATCGCGGAAAGAGCTCTTGCCCAGTGGCAGCCTGCTCATCCGTCGCGCCGAGCCCTCGGACATGGGCATCTATCAATGCATCGTGAGGAACGAAATGGGCGAGCTGCGTTCCCAGCCCGTTCGCTTGGTAGTTGCCAACGGTAATGGCGATGGCGGTAATGCCAGGGAGCACATCCATCCCGTGGCCAACCTCATCGATCCCCATAGCAATCAGGTGTGGGCGGATGCCGTAACCAACCCACGCTCGAATCCGAATCCGAATCCGAATCCTGTGGCTCCCTCTGCCCCGCTTTTTACACATCGGCCGCATGACCAAGTTGTGGCCCTCCATGGCTCCGGACACGTGCTGCTCGATTGCGCCGCCTCCGGGTGGCCGCAGCCGGACATACAATGGTTCGTCAATGGCCGGCAACTGGCCCAGTCCACCGCCAACCAGCAGCTGCAGGCCAACGGTAGCCTTGTGCTGCTCCAGCCCACCCAACTTACGGCCGGCACGTATCGCTGCGAGGCGAGCAACTCCCTGGGAGTGGTCCAGGCCACTGCCCGCATCGAGGTGAAGGGTGAGTAAACGACATGGAGGTGGTGGTGGTGTGTCCATGTCTGTGTCAATGTTCATGTTCGCAGTTTATTTCAGAGTGCCACAGAGGTGCCACGTACACCAGGCAGGACTTTGTACCTAAGGGTGGGAGCATAAGGGAATTACTGGATTTTTGTATCTTCTTAGATGATTCTAATAGATCGCTGGTACAGCTGTGTATATATAGGATATAAAAGGGCCTTACGGATGTTTGGAAGTACTTTCAAAAGAATTGGGACTCCTGTGGGTCATCCAGATGGCTTAAGATGGTCAAGTGATGCTCTAGGGATCGTGGAGCTATCACCATAGATCTGAACAAGAGGGAAGCCGGCGACTGATTGAGACAGGTGCGGCGATAGGGCGCGTATTTATAGTCTCCGAGAGTCAGAGGGAGAGAGAGTAAGAAAGAGTGAGAGAGAGAGACAGAGAGTCAGGGATTTAATTAGAGCTAGATGGACAGAGAGAGACAGAGCGTGAGTGTCAGAGAGAGAGAGAGAAAGATCAGCTAAAATATTTCGATTTAAATCATTTTTTTTAATATAAATAAATGATCAAAAATCTGGCAAAAGTATATAAAATATATCGAAAAATTTATAAAATGCCTACCTTTTCTTCCATACCTGAAAACACCCAAAAAGTACCTAATATTAGCCCCGCATCTCTGTTAAATTGTGGAGGACTTCACACTTGTGTCACCCATCACTTCGGGTCACAGTTCCGCAGTTGCACCCGGAATAAGAGTCACAACCGGAGTCACAACTGTCGCGTTTTACTCAATTTGCAGTCGATTTAATTTGTTTTCGTCTGGGAAAATGGAAAATGGTGGAGAGCTTGCAACTGGGGACAGACATTGAGACCGAAGAGCTGACCAGGAACTGGCCACGGCCACGTCAACTGAGATTGAAAAGAAAGAGGAGCTGCTAGGGGGTTTCTATATTCACTGATAAATAGTTTGTCACAGCTTTATGACAGCAGCAGGTGGTGTCAGAGATGGGCGAGAAGTTTTGATGTAGACGAATCTAATTTAGGAAGTTTTTTAGATTTTTTTTTTGCAATTTAAAAAATATCACTTTAATATAGAAAACAAATTTAAAAGTATATATTAACATTCTAAATAGTAAAAGAAAGTTATTTATTTAATTTCTATTTTTTTATCACCTTAGTTACCACGTATTCCCTCTCCATATTATTTCTCACAGTGCTCTGATTTAATGCCATGGCAAATAGATTCCTTTCGGTTTGATTGGCGCCCATTAAGCGCTGGCTTCAAGCTCACTAAATAAGCCAAAGAAATGCATTCCCGGTATGGAGTCTTGGCACTCTTGAGCTTTTATATGTTTTTCCATTCGTTATTGCTGTATTTTCAAGCGGTTTTGTACGTGACTGTACTTTATGGCGCTATAGCAATGGCAGGATATATATACCCTGGGGAACGGTAATGGGGGGAATGGGATACCAGACAGACTCTCGATGCAGCCAAGGCGATGGTGCAAACGCCGCACAATGGCTCATTATAATTTGCGGTTGTCGGCGTGCACAAAATGAAGTGCGAAATTTATGCGTTATTTTGCAAAATTAAGTGCAAAAATTATAAACTATTATGCGCGGCCCGAGAAGAGGGAGAGCACGCACAAATTGCCAACTGCGGTTACGCGGGATAGCAAAATGTGCAAAATTCAGGGGGAATGGCTTCGGGAATGGGATTTTTCCGGGGAGACCACGGGGCGTATGAACTATTTAAGCAGTCAAGTGTGGCGCTTGGTCAGCGTAATTAACCCGGCAAACAGGCACATCAACATCAGCATTCACACAACAGACATATTCAACTAAATAGAAAAATATTCCATATAAAAATAGGCTTTTTGTGGAATTTAAACTAAGCTCAACATAATATTAACAAATATAAGTAGAAAATACTTAATGTGAGAGAGACTTTGTGCTTATTTTATTTTGATTTTGCAATTTAAATTATTATTATAGTTTTGTGTTATGAAAAAAGAGTTTATCTATTTGTTTTTTGATTATTTTTTTTTAATTATACTTGCTTTTGAAGTCAGCTTAAAATAATATTTACAAATTTAAGTGGAATTTAAAGTATTATTTAAATTTTGTTTTTTAGAAAAATCCACTTGAAGAGTTTATCTTTGTGTTTTTAATTTATGTTTTAACTTTAATATTTTCCATTATATTCACTATAAATTCTAATTTAAATAAACAATATTCTTTTCTCTTTCAACCTATGAAAATGCCCACACATAGTTAAACCAGCGGCCAAAAATAAATATGGCTCTGAAACCCGCTGAATAAGTAGTATTCAACGAATATTTTGAATTGCATATTACGCATACGCCCCCTGGGCCAGCCAAAGCGGGTCAAACAGCGAGAGAGTTCGGTGTTTGCCGTTCGGTGTTTGTGTTTGACTTGGGTAATGCTTTTCGCTGTTGCTGTTGCCGTTTGTTGAGTTAACAAAAGACTCCATAGAGAAGCGAAAACCAACTGCAGGCTAGGCTTTAGTCGCTTGTTGCTGCCATTTGGAGCAGCAGAAAATTGCACGAAAATCGCTCATACGCCCCGTTGAACCGCTGCTGGTCTCGCCTCTATTTTCTTTTTTATTTCTCTCTGCCACAGAACTACCCGAAATTTTAATGGCACCACAAAGCCAAACAATCAAACTGGGCAAGGCCTTTGTGCTGGAGTGCGATGCCGATGGCAACCCCCTGCCCACCATCGACTGGCAATTCAACGGTGAGCCCCTCGCCAATGGCAATTCGGCGGATCTCCTGCTGGAGAACGAGAACACCGAGCTGGTGGTGAGCGCTGCCCGCCAGGAGCATGCCGGTAAGTAGCAAAAGGGAAAGGAGAAAGTGATTGCCGGAAAACGGTTTACATTTCATCGAATCCGACACTCCTTGGGACACTTTTCCACAAACACAGGCATCTATCGCTGCACGGCGAGGAACGAGAACGGGGAGACGAGCGTGGAGGCAACGATTAAGGTGGAACGCTCCCAGTCACCGCCGAGGGTCGCCATCGAGCCAAGCAATTTGGTGGCCATTACGGGCACCACCATTGAGCTGCCCTGCCAGGCCGATCAGCAGGAGGACGGACTGCAGGTAAAGTTGCCATTGCTCCTTATTGCTCCTGCAGGTTTCTCCCCCTCCCTATCCCCTCCCCGAATGGCCAACTTCTGTTATTTGCGCGCCACTTGTTGACGTTTCCTTTTCGGTTCGCCTTTAAGCTCAATCACTGGGAGAAAAGGGAGGCTTAAATTAATAAAATATAAGCCTTCTTTAAGTATTTTTAAAATTATAGTTATAAAGGGACTTTTTAGTCAAATTTTTAGTTGACCAAAACTTGTTTTATATAATTTATAATTTAAACTACCATACTGATTTCTATCTCAATTTTGTTCCTGTGCACTTTCCTTCCCTTCCTTGTCCTCTAGATTTCATGGCGCCACGATGGCCGGCTCATTGATCCGAACGTGCAGCTGACGGAGAAATATCAAATAAGCGGCGCCGGCAGCCTGTTCGTCAAGAATGTGACCATACCCGATGGCGGACGCTACGAGTGCCAGCTGAAGAACCAGTTTGGCAGGACCTCCGCCTCCGCACTGGTGACCATCAGGTGAGCGGGGGGTATGGGGGTTGAAGGATGCGGGACAAAAGGGAGCAATCCGAATCAAAATCAAATAGCTCAACTTTGTGCGCCGGCGACCGCAACTTTAATTGCGCTGTCGGAGGCGGCAAGGAAGAAGGCCAAGGGATTGCATGAAACTCCATTAAAATCAAAGGGAAAACTTTTGCTCAAAGGGGAAACTGCCTGGCAGGCTGGCAGGCAAACAGCGCTGTTGGTGGAAAAACGGCAAAAGAAAAGCGGCCTCTGAAGCGGATGACGCACTTAAAATGCATTTAAGTGCGCGGTAAACTTGCTTAATTAATTGAAAAAATAGTTGGAAGGCATATACAGTGGTTTGCCAAGAACATAAATCCGAAAGGGGTCTTAATCTTTTATCAGGGAACTATAATTAATAAGGGAACGAACCCCTGAGAATTATTTATAACTAAAGCTTACTTTATAAATTCATTGATTTATTATATAAACTTATGATAAATGTATGTAAAGTTCTTAATTATTATGTTATACAATTCCCATACTATTCAAATCCTTAACTTTTACCAACTTTATAAACTAGTTGAAAAAATTGTACAAACTTTTGTTTGAAATTTATCTAAATTGGATTACAATTGTTGCCTGGCATGCCCCAAATGATTTTTTAATCCTTGCGGGTAGCTCCACTGAGCTAAATTGCTTGGAAACCACCTAACCCACAAAATAGAGAGAGAAAGAGTTACTCCAAAACTGCGGCACAGTGGCAGAAATGACTGGGGAAAACCCAGGGAAAACCATGAAAATTCAGGGATAAATGAATTCCCCTCTCGTCGGGAAAGCATAAACATCAAACTCATGGCTGGCTGTTATCAAAAGCAGTTAACAGCTGCTCGAAACTTGCTAATCCCTCTGCCAGTTCGGCCAAAGGATCCCAGGGATATCCTCCTAGCTGCTCCACATGGACTCCACTGTGTTGTCAGCTAAACTGCAAATAAAATATGCACCAAGGCGAACATCAAAAGGCGGCGACGAAAGCACAAAAGTTGTCGTCGTTGCCGTTGTCGCCATTTCCCAGCTTTTCAGTTTTCAGTTTGCACTTTTCCGTCGCCAGTTGCCTGAGCAGAAAACTGAAAAACGTGCTAAGCCCGGAAAAGCTACGTGCCACACTCACACTCCCATACTCCCGGCCAAAAGACACACACACAAAGAGCTAGTAGAGAGTGGAAATTCCTCAGTGAGGCAACCGCACAAGTTATCCAAATTGCCCAAATTGAAATTGAGTTGACAAGTTGCAGGCTGTAACAAGAAATATTAGGAACACACACTGAGCGAAGTCTTAGATTGGTGAATGGAATTAGTAATTCTATTTCTGGAAAGTCAGGTAGAATATATTTTCATGTATATTTTAGATATTTCTAATGTTGAGAAACTATGACAAGCAACTAGAATTTTTCAAGGTGTTTTGGATGTAAACTTGAGCTGTCTAGAGACCCTTTAATATTCTAAGATATTAACCCGAAAAATTAAATTTAAGAAAATCATAGGGTATTTATAACATTTTTAAATGAAGTTTGGAATGGTTGCCTACTAAATCAGATTTATATTTCAGACAGCCGCTTGTCGTTGACAAGATCTTTGATTGTTTTTGATATCATTAATTAGTATTATTATAATTTATATATTATTAGTATCGTATAAATATTTATTTTACATTTATTATATAATTTATTTACTTATTTTTTTAATTATGTTGAGCCCATTTTCAGTTTTATATATGTAAGCCATATCATATCTTACATTATTAGTTATATATTATTTCATTCATATTTATTTTACATTTATTATAAAATAATGTATTTATTTTCAGTCAAGTTTAGCCCATTTCCATTTTTATTTAAGCCCCGTCAATCGCATTTAAGCCAGAATTACCTCGTAGACCCAGCAATAGCTCTCAATTAATTCAATTTCTGGAACCCAAATAGTACATTTTATACCTTAACATTTTCACGTGTTGAGTTAGAAACTAGAACTTGTAGCCATCTTCAACTTTTACTCTCCTTTCCGGCGTGCCAGTTGAAGTTTTCAAATTGTTTGTTCCGCAAAAAAGCGACAAGATGTGAATTTATTGAGCAAATGGTCGTCGGTCTCCACATGACTTCGCTCCTCCATCTCCTGGCCCTTACCGCCGCAGCCCGTAAATCAATTTGAGGCGGCAAAAAAACATGGCAAAAAGGGAAATAGGGGGACACGGAGTTGGCCATTAACCGCCGACTGGCAAACGTAGACCAATGATGGCCCACAAAAGGCGAACCGCCAGGCAGCGGCTTACTTTCTGCTTACACAGCCATTTTCCAAATGCATAATGCAGCGGAAAAGCTGGAAAAGCGGGGGCTAGGCTACACCGAAGGAAATGAAGGTGACGAAGCAAACTAAATATAATTAATTAATAAAGAATTCTGGAAGTTCTTGAATAAAATACGACTTAAACTGGTTCTTAGTTTGGAAATATTAAATTAAAAAAAAATTATTTTAAGGGAATAAATTTTAATTTCTTTGTTAACCAGAAATTATTTAAAAATTATAAAAATATTTAAAAATTTACCAATTTACCAAATTTACCCAATTTCATAACTTTCTGACAATTTTAAAAGCTTTTTAAGTAGTTTAATCACTTTACAAATATTAATTATTTATAATCGCTAATGGCGACTAGGTAAAACTCAAACAATACATACTTTTTTCTTGGGGTGCATGGTGGAAAATCTCTGGATTTCCATGTGTGTGGTGTGCGCAGCATTTAGTGGCACGACGGAAGCTGAATCGGCTTACAGTTCTTCGCCGGGAGCATTAGAAACTTTACTCATTACCGAGGCGGGAACCTCAGTCGTCGTCGTCGCCAGACCGCAGCAGCAGCCCACCCAGTGACGGGGGGCAAAAAATTACAAAGAAAAAGGCCCGAGTCCATAGTCCGTCTCCCCACAGACCCGGAGAGTGTGAGAAAACGGCGCTAAAAGTGAAAAACTATGTTTGAAAGACGGCGGCAGGAGGTGAAGCTTGAATGCGGATGAGAAGGCGGTGACGGTGACGGTGGCAACCGGCAGTCCGCAAAAAGTAAGCGAAAACCGCTGAAAGACCAACCCAACCACGGCAACAATGGCCAAAAACAACAACAACCAAAAGCACAGAAATCCGCCTAAGTTTGTGGGGTAATGCTGGCGTAAAACAAAAGCTTATCCTGTTACTGCCATTGTTGTTGCCGCTTTGGAGCCTCATCCTGCTCCTGCTGCTGCTTCTGCTCCTGCTCCTGATTCTACTGCTGCTCCTGCTCCCGATCCTAGTGCTGCTGGCAAAAGGGCTAACCACGGAAATACATTGCCATACGCCACAGCATGTGGCAAAGGCGAGAGTGAAGAGCGAGGACTGCAGAGGAGCGGAAGCCAAAGCTAACAAAAAACTTTACACAAAATTAGGCAGCAGCCAAAGTGGCGACATCAAGGATACCTTGCTAAGAAATAACAAATAAATGGTACATTAATTTATTGTTATTTTTTTAGTAATACAGCAATAACACCACATTCGGGGTTTAGTTTATGTTTAAATTATTACCTTTATTTAAATGGGATAATAAACATTTATAAATCGGTAGAAATTATCTTTACAATCCATCGTACCATGTTCTGTAATATTTTAGGATTAAGAAAAGCCCTTTCAAGGGAAAGAAATGTTCAAGAAAATATTTGTAATATTAAGATATATTACCTGTACTTCATTATGGAAATTAAAACTCTAGAAATTTAATTATTTTAATTTTATGATGATAAAGAGATCGAATATGGAACATCCGGCTGTTATACAAATTGGAAAGAGACATATTTATTTGTACACAAATATGAAATGCTTATTGGTATATATGGTTTAAAGTGCTTAAGTGGTTTAAAATATCTATGGTATTATTTTAAAATATGTACCGTTTTAATACATTTTATTAATTAATTAATTGGCTAATATAATAATAAATTTTTTCATAAGAATCCTTGGAATATTTATACTATAATAACATTATAATGATTGAATTGAGACATTTTTCTTTCCCTATAATATTTTATAAAATGATTTAACTTATAAACACTCAAAGATTCAATTCCGAAATACCTTTACCATTTTTTCTGTCTAGTTTATTTTAAATTGTTTACATTTGTTTTAAATACTTCAAGGTATTTAAATGCAATAATGCTTTAATACATTCAAATTCCCTTCCCTAAATTTTCTTCTAAAATTCCTATTTCCCTCTCCCAATGACCAAAGTCCGAAATACCCTTAAACAATTGCCAACTGTTTGAAACAGCAGGCAAAAGGGCAGCCACAGGATGGCAGTATAGAAATATGTAGTTGGCGGGTCCACAAAATCCACTGCCTGGCCAAGGAGGAGTCAGAGACAGAGCCAGAGCCAGAACTGATAGTGGCAGACTCTTTTCGCAGCAACAGGGTGTATTATGGTCGTTAAGTTATTACCTACAACGTCGCCTCCGCCGCAGCACAATGCCAAAGTTTACACAGGCGAAAGTTTCCTCGAGGAGGGGCATTCCTTGGCAGCACAGCGTAGAATGCCAGGCATGAATTGTTGTTAATGCTGCCCTGGCCTGGTCTGGGCCGCTTCCCATCCTTGGCCACAGTCAGAGCTGGAAAGGAAAGCGCGGATTTTCCATCTTTTTTTTGCTGGCGGGGGAAAAATGCAGCATAATTTCGTGGCGAAGCGAAGGGACAGGCGCAGAAAAGGGAAATAGACTGTCGGGCATTTTTATTAGACAAGGCGGCCATTTGGGTGAGTCTCCTTGGACACCGCGGAGTCCTCGACTCCGCGACTCCTCGACTCCTGGCCCTGGCATTATGGTAATTAAAATGTGCAAATTCCTTAAAATATCTTGATTGTTTCAGCACTTTGTGCAGTTTTTTATGGAGGTTGGTTGTTAACTGTTAGTGTCTTGGAAAGTAGAACAAGTTCTAGATAAGACTAGGTGCTAGTTTCTGGGGTTTTTATTAGGTATTAAATATAAACATTGATAAAATATATTCTTCTGTAATATTAAAGTGCCTTTTTAAGCATAAATCTATATGCAAATAAGTTTAATATTTACCTCTTTCTTCCAGAAACAATGTTGACCTGGCCCCAGGCGATCGCTATGTGCGCATTGCCTTCGCCGAGGCCGCCAAGGAGATCGATTTGGCCATCAACAACACCCTGGACATGCTCTTCTCCAATCGCTCTGACAAGGCGCCACCGAACTATGGTGACCTCCTGCGTGTCTTCCGCTTTCCCACTGGTGAAGCTCGCCAGTTGGCCCGGGCAGCCGAGATCTACGAGCGCACTTTAGTAAATATCCGAAAGCATGTGCAGCGGGGTGACAACCTGACCATGGCTAGTGAGGAGTACGAGTTCCGAGATCTACTTTCGCGAGAGCACCTGCATCTGGTGGCCGAGCTCTCCGGGTGCATGGAGCACCGTGAGATGCCCAACTGCACGGATATGTGCTATCATTCGCGTTACCGCAGCATCGATGGCACCTGCAACAACCTGCAGCATCCGACTTGGGGTGCTTCGCTCACCGCCTTCCGGAGATTGGCGCCGCCAATTTACGAGAATGGCTTCAGCATGCCCGTGGGTTGGACCAAAGGAATGCTCTACTCCGGCCATGCCAAACCCAGTGCTCGTCTTGTTTCCACCTCGATTGTGGCCACCAAGGAGATCACGCCGGATGCCAGGATCACGCACATGGTGATGCAGTGGGGTCAGTTCTTGGATCATGACTTGGATCATGCCATACCCTCGGTGAGTTCGGAAAGCTGGGATGGCATTGATTGCAAGAAGAGCTGTGAAATGGCGCCGCCCTGCTATCCCATTGAAGTGCCACCAAATGATCCGCGTGTGCGCAATCGTCGCTGCATCGATGTGGTGCGTTCCAGTGCCATCTGTGGCTCCGGAATGACCTCGCTGTTCTTCGACAGTGTGCAGCATCGGGAGCAGATCAACCAGCTGACATCCTACATAGATGCCTCGCAGGTCTATGGCTACAGTAAACCATTTGCCCAGGAACTGAGGAATCTAACGGCGGAGGAGGGTCTTCTTCGCGTGGGCGTCCACTTCCCTCGCCAGAAGGACATGCTGCCGTTTGCTGCGCCGCAGGATGGCATGGATTGCCGCAGGAACCTGGATGAGAACACCATGAGTTGCTTTGTTTCCGGCGATATTCGAGTCAACGAGCAAGTGGGTCTCCTGGCTATGCACACTATTTGGATGCGGGAGCACAATCGTTTGGCCAAGAAACTCAAGGAGATCAACTCCCACTGGGATGGGGATACGCTGTACCAAGAGGCCAGGAAGATTGTGGGCGCCCAGATGCAGCACATCACCTTTAAGCAGTGGCTTCCCCTGATCATCGGTGAGAGTGGCATGCAGATTATGGGTGAATACAGGGGCTACGATCCCGCGGTGAATCCCAGCATTGCCAATGAGTTTGCCACCGCTGCCCTCCGTTTTGGCCACACCATCATCAATCCCATACTGCACCGACTGAACGAAACCTTCCAGCCCATACCCCAGGGTCACCTGCTGCTCCACAAGGCCTTCTTTGCACCCTGGCGCCTGGCCTACGAGGGTGGAGTGGATCCTCTAATGAGGGGCTTCCTGGCCGTGCCCGCCAAGCTCAAGACTCCTGATCAGAATCTGAATACGGAGCTCACGGAGAAGCTATTCCAGACGGCGCATGCCGTGGCCCTGGATCTGGCTGCCATTAACATCCAAAGAGGCAGGGATCATGGAATGCCCGGCTACAATGTCTACAGGAAGTTCTGCAATCTGACGGTGGCCCAGGACTTTGAGGATCTTGCGGGAGAGATTACCAACGCCGAGATCCGACAGAAGATGAAGGAACTGTATGGACACCCGGACAACGTGGACGTGTGGCTGGGCGGCATCCTAGAGGATCAGGTGGAGGGCGGCAAGGTGGGTCCGCTCTTCCAGTGTCTGCTCATTGAGCAGTTCCGACGTCTGCGCGACGGCGATCGCTTGTACTACGAGAATCCTGGCGTCTTCACACCGGAACAGTTGGTCCAGATCAAGCAGTCCAACTTCGGACGAGTCCTTTGCGATGTCGGCGACAACTTTGACCAGGTTACCGAGAATGTCTTTGTGCTGGCCAAGCACCAGGGTGGCTATAAGAAGTGCGAGGATATCCCCGGCATCAATCTGTATCTGTGGCAGGAGTGCGGCAGGTGCAACAATCCCCCGGCCATCTTTGACTCCTTCATACCACAAACCTACACGAAGAGGAGCTCCCGGCAGAAGCGGGATATAACCACCACTGCCGAGAGCTACGACAGTCCCTTGGAGTCCCTGTACGATGTAAACGAGGAGCGGGTCAGTGGTCTCGAGGAGCTCATTGGCAGTTTCCAAAAGGATCTCAAGAAGCTGCACAAGAAGCTGCGTAAGCTGGAGGAATCCTGCAATGCCGTGGACTCCGAACCGCAGCCGGTGGTCCAGCTGGCTCCAGCACCCGCTCAGCCGGTGGTGGTGTCCACCAAGCCCAAGAGGAGCCACTGCGTCGACGACAAGGGCACCACGCGACTGAACAACGAGGTATGGTCACCGGATGTCTGCACCAAGTGCAACTGCTTCCACGGCCAGGTCAACTGCCTGAGGGAGCGTTGCGGCGAGGTCTCGTGTCCGCCGGGAGTGGATCCACTGACGCCACCCGAGGCCTGCTGCCCCCACTGCCCCGCACTGCCCACGAACGTCAAGTGAAGTAGTCACAGAGCCCCATGAAATACGCATATCGATGTACACGTTTATCCGTAGGTGTAGTCACTCACTCACTCTAATCAAAGCGAAAGCAAAATCGAAACAAAAAACACTCTGGCAATCGCGAAATGAGCATGTTTAATTGACAATTAACTAACGATTAACAATGTAACGATGCTACACATGTAATAAAATAAAGCACATTAATATATCCCATAGAGTGAGTAAAGTTTTCTTTAAGGTTTAAGGAAGTTTTAAGCCCGCAAAAAAGTTGATAAGTATTTAAATTATAGAAAGAAAATAATATCATAGGTAAGTCTATTTTTAACATTAATTTAAAAGTTTCTGGTAGAGGTTTCTGTAAGAGAACTAGATAATAATCAAGTTAATCGTTTTAAATCAATAAACTTCAAAAGGTATTTCCTATAGGGGCTCCTTTATTGTTTTTGCTCTTCGTAGAGCCTCCTTTATTATTAAAACTTGATATATTTAAGGTGAGTGGCCTTGGCTATCACCGAGTCATCCTTCTTGTGCTTCACCGTGCAGTCAAGGAAGGCCAGGTACTTGCCCACCTTGGAAAGACTCGCCTCGATGAGAATATCGTCACCCAATTTGGCGCCCTTCAAGAAATTCACGCTAAGATCCACCGAAACGCCAGGATGACACGGCTTTGACATTAAAGCATAGGTACTGATCGTGTTTACCAGGGTGACTATATAGCCGCCATGAAGGAAATTATAAAAGTTTACATGGTCTACATCCACTTTCACTTCGGCTGTGCAGGTTCCATCGCCGCCATCCAGGATTTTAACCTTAAAATTGTTTAAAAAAAAGATTAGTTAAGGTGAAGTATATATTTATTCATGTTAATTCTAACCTTTTTAAGGTGACTTTCAAAGCCCGTGGACTTGGCTATGATTTCTGATATATACTTGACGAATTCCACACCCTTTGTGCGAGTTGCCATTATTTAATAAATGGGTGTTACTTCTCTAACAATCTGTAAGTTACTAGTTTAGAAATTAGAAATGTAAAAAGTACAAATAGATACAGTTGATAGATAGATAGAACGATAAGACTTATCAATCACTTGATCTTCAACTTAAAGTGAAGATAAGTTTCAAAGAACTAACAGCAGATTGGAATCGTTGAGAAAGGATTCCTTTGATTTTCATTTCCTTATTTTTGAGTGCATTTTTACGCACAAGGGTTAGAGTCAACAGGAAAAGTAAACAAAACTAAGTTTGATAATAATTACACGACGTCATGAAAACATTTAGAACACGAAACCTATCGAAAAATCCTTCCAGAATACCCCAAAGATACAAATACATCCCGTCGTTTTAGCTTACAAAATTAAATAACCAAATAAAAACAAAGAATAAGGGTTGGAAATAGTTTCAAAAATTTTGTAATTAAGTTTTTTTTGTATAAAAGTTTTTATTTTGGTTTAGTAATCCAACTTTTTCTTATCAAATTGAATGTACTTGACCTGTGCACCCTTGGCGATGACCCTGCCATCGGCCTTCCGTCTGATAACCAAATCCAAATAGGCCATTTTCTTGCCCGCCCGCACGGTATTAGCTTCGACTTCAAGGACATCTCCCAGGTTAGCTGGCGTTATGTAGCTCACGCTAAGGTTGGCCGTTACACCGGGATGCGATCCCGTGGAGATCACGGCGTATGAGGTGACATTATCCACAATGGTGCCCGTGAGACCGCCGTGCATGGTTCCATCGCGATTTAGATGCTCCTTCTGCACCGTGAACTCTCCCAAGCAATAACCATCGCCGCCTTTCAGGAGTTTAATCTATGGATTTTGGGGATTAATAAGTCTAATCTATAATGGAAATTTCAAGCTTCACCATTCTCAAGACCCGGTCGAAGCCTTGTTTGCCGGTGGCATAGTCCGCATTTTGTTTTATAAATTCAAGGCCCAATTTCTTTGCCGCCATTCTCCTGGATGTGGTTTTTCTGAACTTCACGCGGCGAAAAGAGAAGTGTAACTGAGTTAAAAATAAGCAAAGGCGGCGAAAACGTTTACACTTACATTTACAGTTTTGCTATCTATGTATTTAACAATCAAGAGGTTTGAAGATAGTACATTTGTTTAAAAAAGTAACAATATGTACCTTTAAAAAGCTTTCTTACTAATATTCTGTATACTAAATTTAATTAAAAAAAAAAATTACAATTTTTGAGATATTTAACTTATAAAAATTGGAAAAAATAGGTCCAATTTTGTTTACAAAACAAAGCTTAAAAATACCATAACTCAGCCAAAAATGCAATAATTTAAATTCGAAAAGCAGATTGGTGTTAGTTTTAGAATTACAAATCTGCATATCAAGTTCGGAAATTTAAGAAATTTAATTTTTTTATGAATTTTTGACAATTTTAACGACCTAACCCCTTATCAAATATTTCAAACAAATGTTTTACCTTTGGACATGCCTTGAAAGATTCCCCTGCTTTTGCTGATCAAGAATATGTATGGCTTATAGGTTCGAAAATGGCTCTTTCACTGCTTTGTAAGCTTCTGACTAAAATTATAATACCCTGCAATAATACCCTGAATAACAATTGCAAAACGAAGGGAATATAAACATGTATTTACATTCGTTAGACTAAATAGATTCTCAAACAAGTTTATTTAACAGTTTTGAGAATTAATCCCCATTTTCAAGCAATTAAATTGGTGTTTGTGCAGCCTCTTTATATTAATTGCCTATTCAAAATTCACGTATTTCAGTTGAGTGCCCTTTGCTATTATCGAGTCGTCCTTCTTATCCTTCAGCGTGCAGTCAATGACGGCCAGGTTCTTGCCCGCCTTGGCCAGATTTGCCTCAATGATTATGTCGTCGCCCAATTTGGCGCCCTTCAAGAAATTAACGCTAATATCCACCGAAACGCCAGGATGACAGGGCTTGGACATTAAAGCGTATGTGGTAATCATATCCACCAAGGTCACTATGTAGCCGGTGTGCAGGAAATTGCCATTATTCACATGATCCTGGTCCACTTTCAGTTCGGCACAGCAGGTTCCATCGCCGCCACCCAAGATCTTCACCTTCATATAAATAAAAAAAAAGATTTGAGATTATAATCAAGCCCTATTCCTTTTGAAATTCTTACCTTGTTAAGCTGATTTTCGAATCCCGTCGATTTGGTTATAATTTCGGTTATGTGTTTGGCGAATTCCAAGCCCTTTTTGCGAGTTCCCATAATTTTATGATTAGGTGTTACGTCTCCCACAAACCTTTAGCTGCTAGTGTTTATTCTGAAAAAAATTGATTTAAAAAAGTGATTGGTTACGACATAATGTAATGAAATGTCCAGGAATCTTACCATAACTACATCCGGAATAACCCCAAAGATACGATTTTTACTAGACCGAAAAGATAACCAAGTTACAAAATATAAACAAGCAACAGCTGTTTTTGAGAGCTATCGATGAACCAATCGATTCATCGATAGATAGTTTAATTCACTTTTAAAATTTCAACAACAATTTTAGTTTCTAGAAATCCTTCTTGTCCTTATCAAAGTCAACAAATTTGACTTGTCCCCCATTGGCGATGATCCTTCCATCCGATTTCTGCCTGAGAACACAATCCAAATAGGCCAATTTCTTGCCTGCCCGCACAGTATTGGCTTCGACCTCAACGACCTCACCAGGTCTAGCTGGCGAAATGTAGTTTACGTTGAGATTTACTGAGACTCCAGGATGCGAACCCTTGGACATTAGGGCATATGTGGTGACATTGTCCACAATGGTGGCGGTTAGACCGCCGTGCAAGGTTCCCCCGCGATTCAGGTGCTCCTTCTCCACAGTGAACTCTCCCACAGCGCGACCATCGCCGCCGTCCGTTATTTTGATCTGAAAATAAATAACTGTATTTAGTCAAGGGAATTTACTTGTTTTAAAGACAAATTAAATGAGGAAATAATTTTAAGTCAATCCTCGAAGAGCTCTTGATAAAGATGAGCGTTTCAAGCCCCCGCTAACTTATCGATAACTGAGGCTTGTTACATAACACCATCTCTGGCTCAGCCACCAGCTGTTTTGCATGTGAATCGACGACGGCGTCGCTTGCAATTTGTTGCATTTTCTTGTAATCGTTACCATTTTCACGACCCGGTCAAAGCTCTGCGTGCCGCTGATGTACTGGGACACATTCTTCACGAAATCCAGGCCAAACTTCTTGCTCGCCATACTGAACTTGGGAATTCTGAACTTTGCGCGACCAAATGACGAGTTGTACTGAGACAACAATTTCTGGCGGCGGCCAAGACGTCGGTAAACGTGAGTGTGTGTGTGTGCGGGGGGATAGACACGCACACTGTTGCATTGGTGTGCGGGCAGACGGCCGATTATTGTGGGCTTTGTTGTGCTCGCTCTGTTCGTACTAACAAAAAGTATATTATTTTATGGATTTCACTTAAGATAATCAGCAACTCTTTGAAAATACTCTTAAATTCTAAAAAAAAGAAGGAAATATTCAAAGAACTTGGAAGTATATTGTATTTCAAACTAATGGGCTTTATCTTTTCAGTAATAAACCCGATCTTATCATGAGATTTAATGATAAAACTTTTGAACAAGCTTTAAAAATTAACAAATATTACTCTTGTATCTTTTTTATGCTTAAATCTTATTCCGAAATATTTCTCACGCTCTTTAAATATCTCATTAAACGTTTAAATTTCCTCTTTTCAATCCCCCAGCTAATCCACAGTTCACAGTACTCGCGCAGAGCGATATTCGTCAGGATACCACTGAAGACTTCCTGGCAAGTCATGCGGATGGAGACTTTATAGCTTTAATTGGCTCAAAATCGAGCGTGGTCACCTTGGAGATGACCCATAAAAACAGCTTTTCGGCTCCCTTTTCATACATTTTGGCGGATTTTGAGTTCAGCGCTGTGGATCCACGACCCCTGGATGTTTTGGCCAACCAAGTGAATCTGGAGACTATCTATGAAAGCTGTAATGTCCTGGAGGCGCAAGCTTTGGCTTTGGAGCCAGTCTACACGTCTGTCTGCTCTGCGGCCGTGCCACCCGCTAAATTGAGAGCTGTAAAAAGGGCAAACGGTTTGTTACCGAATGGAAATCTATTACTGGCTTCCCTCAACACCCGTGGTTCTATCATATTTATGAGCAAACCCGCTGAGTCCCCGGGCTGGAGCCTCTTGGAGTCACTTAATGTTGCTGTACTTCTGCGGGATTCTCTGCTGCCGCCAATGAAGTCTTCAAAAATCAACAACTTTCAAAAGTATCAGGCTTTTATGGATCGCGCTTGGATCACAATGTTTGCTTGGCTTACTAGCCAAGATGAGGGCCATGTCATGGTCTTGGGCACCGCCAATGGAAGCTTGTGGTTGCTTAGCCTAAGCCCTGATGTGCAAACTCTACGTGAGCACAAAGTCTTGGAGACCAGCTTGGATCGCATTTGCTTTCTTCAGGCTTTTGAGGATCTTCTACTTGTGGGAGATGTGAAAGGAACCATCCAACTGTACAGAGTTTCCACCTCGAATGAATCCTGTCTAGTACTGATCAAAGAATTGTGGAGCAAAGCGGATCGCATGGGTCTGCAAAGGGGAGTGATTACCCGGTGTCCTGAGAGAGGCTGCTACTACATAACCTGCTGCAAGGCGGCTCATCTGCTCACCTGGTGCGTGAAAATGTGCAGGGAGGAGGAAGAATGGCTGGAAACACGACTCTATGTTGGCGGAATGAAGATTACCGGTCTCTCTGCTCTTGGCCACAACAGCTACGTTGTGGGAAACATAAGCAGAAATCTGCAGGGCATTCAAATCATCCACGAAGGCCAAGAGTTTAGTCTAAAAAAGCAATCCATAGCCATGGACATGTTGGAGAACTTTGAGGTCTTGGATCTCAGCAACAGTTTGAATGGCAACCTGCTGACTGTGTTCCTTACCCGCAACAAAGAGTACATGAACTCGCACCTATGGCAACGAAGTCAAATAGTTGTTCAGGTGGGTAAGCTACAGGATGAGAATGCGGAAGAAACCATTGCTCGACTGGCTAAGAAATTAAAGTTCAACGAGCCCATCAACCCGTACACCGACTACTTGGCCGAGCTGCGCATGAAGATATTTTCCCAAAAGGAACTGCAAACGTATTTCGACTTTGGTCCATTGGATTCCTTTCAATTTGTTGAGGATGCCACAGAATCGCAGCTGCTGAAGCTTAAAATTAAATATCATGTCCTGCAAGCTATTGCCCACCTGCACTCGAACTTCCTAGAGCTGACGGAGCATGCCCGTAAGTTCCTGGACGAAATGGAACTGCTTCTGGCAATGCTAGTCACTACACACATCAGACTGAGACTTCAGTTCCTAAGGACACTGAGTAAACTATCGCCGTTCCAGGAGGAGGCAGCTAAGAGTATGTTTAACGAGGCTTACCGGGTTATTAATAAACTAAAGTCCAACTTTAATGAGAGTCATCCTTTGAAAACCACCACCAACGCCTTTGTGGAACATGTAACCACACATTTGGAGACATTGAATTTGAAACTGGGTGGTAATCCTCCTAAAGCTACAGATCCAGAGTCAGGAATGCCAGGAATTCGCTGTTGTGTGTCCTATTTAGAGGTGGGTACACTATATCTATATTTTCTAAATAATTTGTAGTCCTTTAAATAACCTTATAATATAGAAAACCCATTTATAAATTTAATAAATATATATTTAGAAATAGATAAATCGTGGCTTAAGCAAAAAATCTCTTTCCCTTTGCAGATCTCCCTCAGCTTGGAGCGTCGCTACTGCACCCTCTGCGACCGTCAAATCCTAATGGAGCTGGAGAACCTGCAGGAGCTGTACGAGCACAATGACAGCCAGCAGTTAACCTGCCCCTTCTGTCATGGCAGCTTCACGGCGGAGCTCTTAAATGCATAAACCTTACAATTTATTTTCAACCTTAAGATACAAATCGGATTGTGTTTGCGTGTGTCCGCCTCTGAAGGCGGAGCGGGTAAATCAAAGGACAGATCCACTCTGCTGCCAGACGCAAACACACACGAAAAGAATTTAAGTTTAATACTCGGAAACATAGATGATGGGCGTTGTTTCGATCAACAGGATATCCTGCTCCACTTGGCGCAAATCGGTCTCCAGCTTGCTCTTGCGCTGTCTCTTAGCCTGGCTATCGATGAGCAGCGACATGGACTGATACTGTTTGGTCATCTCGGTGAGGCTCATGCGCAGACCCTCAAGGATCTCGTTGCGCTCGGCCTTTTCCATTATCCGCATGCCGGGCACTTCCGGCGGACCGCCGAGATTGGTAAGCGAAGTCCTAGTATAGCCCTTAATGCCGCGACACAGCTCCATCAGACGAGCCTGCTCCTTGGCACAAACAGCATTCGCCTCGGCCAGCATTTTCTTGGTTCTCTTGAGGTAAATGGGGATCTTGCCGAAATCCTTGCGACCCAAGTGCTGCGGCACCAAGCCCGAGCTGAGCAGATTGTGACGGGTTCCCACGGGAGTGTCAACGTAGCGAGGAGGGTGCGGACAGGTGACGGTCTTTCCAGCCGATTCCTTGTTGCGCTTAATAAAGTTGGGAGCCACGTTTGTCTTGCCCACACTACCTGGCGGTGGCAAAGGCGGCATAGGCATACCCTTGGGACACTTGTGGGTGTTTTCCCGGCGCCACTTGACACCCTGATTCTTACGCAGAAAGGCGTTCGGTGGATTGATGGGTGTGTGGGCATAGCCCATGGTGCGATGTAGCGATTTCTTTGCCTCGGTCAATATGCGAGTGCCATCGTGTTGCAGGATAACAGACAGCTTCTTGTCCTCCTCGTTCAATCGTTCGCGGAGTTTCTTTGCAAGCCTGGCGGCCTTCTCAACAGTGGCTAAAGAGCAAGTAGATTTATTACGTTAAGAAATTCCCCTTTAAGGTTTAGTGACCTACGATTTTTGTAACAGGAAATGGAAGGCTTGGACCCCGAGACAAAATCCTGCTCACACTCGAGAATATTCTCATCGTGATGGGTGATGTAGACCAGCGACATGCTTATGCAAATAATATAAGGTTGAAAGTAAGGAACTCTAAAGCGTACACTACGTTATACCGACTATTCGTATAATAATGACTGTTTGTTTGGTGTGAAGTTGTGCGTTGCCAGGTGTCTCTAGGTTGTCTTTGATTGTTAAAACTCCAAACAATGGTTGCTAGCAAAGCTAGCAAATAACAGTGGCTTAGATATATTAAACAAAAAACCTTTTTAGATGAAGTTTTTAAGGGGGTAAGGTTAACTCGTTGCAATTGGCAAAACGGCTAAAATTTGCTTAATAAATTAAACAACATTTATTCACACGACATTTCAACATTTTAATTCTTAATTTTTAATTTCAAAATATTTAGAAGCTTAGAAATTATAGGGTTCTCCGGATCCTTAACGTCTACAGAATCATTCGATATTAAAAAAATTTTAAAAAATGGCATTTGTTAAATTATACGTGACCCGAGGCACTCATATAGCGTTTTAATTTTTTAAAAATGAATAAATGAATAGAATGCATTCGTAAATAATAAGTGCCTTGAGGTACTCATGTGGCGTTTTTATTTTTATTGTCTTTAGCCGATTTTGTATTAAAATTGAAAGTGAAACCTCGAACTTTGAATAAACAAATAAGTTTCTTAAATAAAAAATATAATCAAATTTAAAAAAACCCATCGTGAGTGCCCGTAGAATTAATAAGAGAATTTAAAATAATACATAAAAAAAATGTTTACAAAAAAAAAAATAAACACCATACCATAACTTTGATAATGTTGCTATGATCCATGTAAAACTTTGACAAAATATTCATAACAAAAATTAAAAAAAAAAATTAAAGACAGAATTTGGTATTATTATTGTATATATATTTCATTAAAGCACAATATCAAGCTACAGCTTGCGTTGTCGCACACATGTGTTACATTTATGAATTGTAAATAATTTGTTACCATATAAAATTCGTGTATACAATATATAAATATTTTGCTTGCATGCTTGCACTTGTAAAATTAGCACTAAGATCGCTTGTTTGTCATGGTTACATCGTTATTTTGATGCCAAAGCTTAAGAATAAATATGTGGAAGTGTTGGAAGCACGATTTAAACATGAATCGACGAACGGCACAGATTCAGGTGAGGTGATCAAGATGCAGGATACATTTCAAGGATAAAAGACTTACAACTAGATATGTATGTGTGAGAGTGAATAATGGTCTGTGAATTCGACGTTCGGAATTTGCACTGTTTTTCATATGTATTTATATAGTTTTGTATGTATAGGCACTACTACTGGATCCGCGGCAACGTGGTCGGTCGGTCTCCTTGGTTATTGCACGTTGTCAAGTTGCGTGGCAGGATGGAAATCACTTGCCACTCTCGGTGCTCTCCTTGTTACGCTCCTCCCGTATCCTCTTAAAGGCCTCCGTCTTAAGGAAATCCACCGAATTGTACACAACACTGCTGGGCTTTGGTCCCCTGGCACCGGTCGCATCCACAACGGACATTCGCATGGCTCCACTGGCCGCATTGCCGCCTTGGGTATACAAATTACCCACATTTAGGCTGGAACTATTCAGCGGCGGTTTGTTGGTCACATCCAGCTCTAAGTACTGCAGCTTGTGCTCTGCCGGCGGCTGCTGTTGCTTTGCCGAGGCTCCTCCCGAGCTTGACATGGCAGCTACCGCCGAAACTGTGCGCTGATGTTGCACTGACATGCTGCCAGGACTATTGGGATGATGATGATGGTGGTGCTGCTGACGATGCTGCTGCCGCGGCAGGGTGCGTGTTTCATGGAAAAAGGCAGCCGCCGCCGGCGAATGAACATCCGTTTCATGTGGCAACACCATGGAGAGCGGGGCTCCAGAGGAACGACGTGTTGCCGGCGACATGGTAGCCGAAGTTCCCAGCTTGAAATTAAAACAATCGGAAATTAATTAAATTAATTGCCATAAATTACCACAGCTTCTCACCTTGTACGCATTTGGCTTGCACTTTCGATCCACGCTGGGCGGTCCCACTACGCCCTGCTGCTGCTGCTGCTGCTGCAAATGGGCCGCTCCTAGTTTGCTTGTTAAATGCTCCACGCCCACCGGCGGCTTGGCCGGGAACTCCTCTGGTGGCTTGTCCTCCAAAGCTGGCGTACCAGCCACCACCTTGGGCTTCAGCTTGCGATTAACTGGCGGACAGTCTGCTTGCTCCATGAAATCGTAACGAAATACATTTCCCTCCATCTTGGTAGGCGCCGCATTTGTATAGCAGTGTGGGCGTGGCAGGGTTCGAGCCGCACTGGTGGTGGGCGATGCAACCGAAATCTGGCCGGGATTTGTAGCCGCTGATCCAGCTGTCAAGGCGGCATTTGTAGCGGCCATGAGATTCGGTGTAGATGCTGCAATGGGATTGCTGTTGTGCGGACTGGTGACAACCACCGGGCGCTCGCCCAGCAGCTGGTTGACATTGTAGTAGGGCAGCTGATGGGAGCGCGGAATGTCATAGCTTTCCTCGATGAATGCCGAATGGGCATTGCGACGCGCCACAATCGCTGGGGAAGTGTTCTCCGTATCCGAAAGCTGCGGCAGATCACGGGGAATCCTTCAGGAATATATTATTTACACGAAATTCCTCAATGTTTACACCATTTCCACTCACTTTTCATTCTCCTTAAAGTCCAATATGAGATTATTTTTGTTCTTCAGCACCTTGGCCAGTTTCTCAAGCGTTCGATGGTCCCCAGATGATGGGGCAGATGAAGCTGTTGCTCCTGCAGGCTGCTTGGCATTCAACTTTTCCACCACTGACTGTGCTTGTGCTGCTCCCCCACCGCCTTCCTCGGGCATTTTGGAGAAACGCTGCGAGTAGGTCAGCACAAAGGATTCGTTTTCGATGGAACTATCCGAGGGTCTGGTGCTGCGATCTGCAATAAATTCAGGGTAATCATAAGATTTGTTTGGGAAGCAAAGGATTTTCTGACAACTTACCCACATTCTCACGTAGAGGCAAAGGATGAGCCCACTCATCGTCATCCGTGAACACACTTTCCGAATCAGAGTCCGAGCGTTGTTTACTAGCATTGGCATTGGCTAATTGTTGCTAAAGTTCATAAAAACATAGAGATTAATTATAAAAATAAAATAAATTAAAAGGTACAGGTAATTTAAAATTAAAAGCTAACTTGGGAAACGGCAATTATATCAGAAATTGATTTTAACTAAACCAAAAAGAATAAATTATTTACTTATTCTCGTTAAAATTAATGGCACATAAATCGCAAAAGTTTATTTATCGACTTCCGTGACAAAAATCGGTAAAGTAACGATTTTCAGTGAATCGATTTTATTTAACTAAAACTCAAAAAATTAAATGGATTAAAACCGAAAATAAAAAAATTAAAATTATATTTATAATTTTCATAGTCTTGTAATTTTAATGTTTTATCTATTTTTTTTGTATTAATCGATATTTTTATTAAAATAATATCTTTTTGGTGTTTTTTAGCTTTTCCACGACTTCACATACGCGTACAATTTTTTCGATTAACTCTATTCTAAAAACTTAAATCGATATATTGCATTATTGAAAAAAATCTTTTAATCGACTTTATTATAGCAACGTTAAAATATCGATTTAAATATGTATATAAACTTGTGCAGAAAATATTGGTAACGTATGCAAATATTTAATTTAAACAATTAACTTAAACTTACCAGACTCAAATTGGTGATCTTCGGTGAGTAGGACTGATCATTGGTCAGATTCAGACCAATATTATTATGACTGCGCGGCGTATCGTAGAACTTTGGGTCCAAGTTATTCAACGGCGTTGTGGGATTGTTTGGTATGGCCACTTCTCCAGCTCCCCCTCCTGCGCCTGGTCCTACTCCACCAGGTAGCCCAGTGCCCAGCAGGTAACGTGGACTCCCCGAGAAACATTCGCTAATGGGTATATACGGCCCAGAGGCGGTACTTAAAGCGGGCGATGCCTGCACACTGCACTGCTGGGCAGCTGCCTCAGCCAAAGTTTGTTGGTTGAGCACCAGATGCTCGGGTAGCTTCCGTACCACACCATTAGCGCTGACCGCCAGGCGAGCCTGTTGCTGCTGTTGCTGCTGCTCGGCGGCTGCAGCTGCTGCCTGGGCCTGGATCAATGCACTGTGATTTAAATATAGAGCCGTGGCCGGCGATGGCGGCGGCTGCTGTTGGGCAGCCGAGAGCAGATCCTGCTGATCAAAGTTACCATCGCAGAGCATCGACTCGCGATTACTGTACTCGGTGTTGACATACACAGAGTCCGAGTTGTTGTTACCAGCGCTCAGGGGCAGGGGCTGCTGTTCAATGACTGCCGGCCGTCGAAGTTGTGTGGTAGAACCACCTCCGGAACTGGCTCCCAATTGTGTGGCTTGTGTGGTGCCAGCAGAGGAGTGCAGCGAAGTGGTGGTGGTATTCTGAGTTGAGTTGCTCAGTCCGCCACTGGAGCTTGTGTGCTGTGTGCGGTTTTCATCTGTGTAATAGGTTCAAAAATAGATTTTAGGAGGTCAAGGGGAGTGATTTTGGGATCCCACTCACCTGCCCCCACAGTGCCCAATGGCAGCTCATTCGATTGTTTGGTGTCGTGCAGGTGGCACACCTGGCAGATGCAATTGACCCAGTCACGCATGTCCGCCTCCGTCTCCGCAGCCAGGTAATAGGTGCGCTTGGGCGTCTTGATGTCAAACATGTACTGGAACTTCTGCTTGCGATTCTCCAGCCGCAGCCCGCAATCCACCTGTTCGCATTGATCCAGATCGATGACGCCCTTCAGTTTGCGGCAGTTGTGGTCGGTGTAGTATTCGAGGCAGAACTGCTCGGGTATCTCGCCCTGCTTCAGCGTGAACCAGCGTCGACGCCAGCGCTGCAATGGAGGAAATTGAATGAAACAACAAGGCATTAAAAATGAAAAATTAAAAAATCAAAAAAAAAATCAAATCAAAATTATATTTTCTTGTTTTTTGTTTTGGAAAATAATTATGCCGAAGTGAAATATGCTTTATTTTTCCCTTACCGAAGGCATAGCCGCGTTAGTTTTATTTGTGTGTATGTTATCTTTATGTTTATTAACATTAAACAAATTAAGGAATCCCCGCTTTGAACTCTTAAGCGAAAGATAACATAAAAGAATATACAATAATTTATTATTAAAGTTTAAATATCACGTTATTACTGATTAGCAGAGTTTGCTTTGAAGGAAACTTGTATCTATCTTCGAGACATAACAAAGTTAGTCATAATGGAGAACGGGTTAAAGGAGCTCAAATAAAACTAAGCTATGATAAGAAACCCCGCTAAAATCTTATTTATTAGACTTTAATATTTACAATCGAATCCAGGCTTAAACCATTATTCTTCCTGAACATCCGCTGTTTTTCGACCTTACTCAAAACCATCTCAATAAAATAAACACAACTCACATTACTGTTTGCGATTACAGCCTTCGGAGGACGATGATACTCACATCGAATCGAGGGTGCAACGATGAACTCTGGATCGAAGGTTATTATAAAAGGGTGCAGCAGCCCACACTACCGCTCCAACTGTCTACACTATACTATATACACTATATCAAAATCCAACGCCAGTGGTGAGTAAGCGTGTGATGAAGCGGCGACTGCAACGTCGCAGCTTTTCCGCGAATCATACTTTGCATTGACATTTTCTTGGGTATTCGCCGGCCACACACACCCCGTGTGTGTGTGTGTGTACTTGCACACCTTTCTACACCCACGTCGCTGTTACCGTCAGAATTGATTGCCCAACAGCTGAGTGAAGTGGAGTGGTCAATGGGTTTGGGTCCCAGCTAGCAACCAGCAACTCCGGTGGATTTTTTTCCGTCTGCAGAATTTCACGGCTAATTGAATTATAAACAATAAACATAATGCCGCACACAAGCCATAAATTGGCACCCCGAGGTGATGGAAATACGCAGATAATTTTCTTGAGGCATCATTATTACGGTTTGCTTACACAGTGGCGTTCAAAATATTGGGTACGTAAATAAAATAAACTATCTGAATTGTTTACTATTATTTATAAAATGTTCAGCATTGTAACTTTTCAATAAATATATATTGAAACAATGTATTTCAAGATAATATAATCAGCAAAAGAAAGCAGGAAATCGTTTGAATTCTAGATCCCCACCAAGATTGCAAATGTAAAATCAATTTTTAAAATGCAAACACTATATGTTATATAGTTCAAATACAATTAAATACTGCTGATTTTTAAGAAACTATCTCTGACCTTAAACTAAAATAACTAAATGAAAGGGTCGGAGCAACTCTAATTTATTAAATTTAATTTGAAAATCAATTAAAATAGCAATGTTAATTATTTGTATACAATTTAAATAAACTGAAAAACTGAGGTTTTGTCTATATCTTAATTAAAACAGAAATTATCGTTAAAAAAACAAAACTGAGGTAAGGTTAAAAAAAATCAATGTTCATGAATTCAACACACTCTACATTAAAAAATTTACACATAAAAAACAAAGCCAATTATATGTTAGGTCTTAGAAAGTAAACTCACATAAATCAATTATACATTTAAAAAACGTCATTTAAAAGCAATAAAGCTTTTGGAACATGGAATTATTGTTGACCAATTAAAAGAATTGAAAAGAGTCAGAGAGTACCCACAAATATGAAATTCTTGTTCGATCAGATTTAGTTTAGGCTTTTAATCAAATCGAGAACTTCAGCCACAAGATTAATCCTTAAATATTCTTAAGGTTACAATTATTAATTAAGTGCTTTTTTATTCCCTGACAGCTGCGTAGTGGTAATCATCGGATGCCTTGCATGGACAGCCAGTGCAAGCGGCGATGAAGAATTGCAATCTAAAGTAACACGATTTAACAGTATTTACCAAATGGATGGGGCTCACAGGGATATCCCTGAACATATGAATTTTTGTGAGGCCTACTTTAATCGGTTCCAGTTAACGGACGGGGAGCGTCAAACGCCGGGATGAAGGTTGGCCTCCTCAATTTGGTTTCTTAAGTTCACTATTTTCTATACTTGTAGATGTTTTTAGCCCAATAATAAAAAAAAGGGCGATAGCCCAGCAGAGCTAACTTCAGAATGCTGATCTCTAAATTGGTTGATATTTATTTAAATGAAAATAATATTCTAAAAGAACTTTTTGTTTCAGCTTAATAAATCAATTTAAAATGATTACAACTAGATTAATACAGAAATTGTATTACAATAAAAAAATGTTTCGTATTTATCTTATACAAAAATTATATTAACATAAAAAATTGTTTCGTATTTATCTTAAAATTCTCAGCTAATCATTTCAGTCTAATTTTAATTAAAAATTTTACATGAAACCCGAAACAAGAACTATACAAGAAAAAATTTGTATTATAAATAATCATTAAAAGTATCTGAAACTCGTAGATACTTCGTGACACGACACAAGCGCATCTCTAGTAACAAGAACAAAAACAATTTCAAGAAGATGGTAGGACAAGTGCGTCATTGTTTTTCGGTTCCCGTTGTTCCTTTATTTTGATTTTTTTGTGCCCGAAGCACACATAAAAGCAAGTAACATATGCACATAAACATGCACAGCAGCATGGATTCTCATTCCCTTTGTGCAGTCTTTCTCCTCAAAAAATACAGAAAGGAGAAAATACGGGGAAAATAAATTTGATTAAACGCAACAGTTGGCGGTAATTTAATACACGAGCGACTGTAGGATGATGAGTGGGGGGAGCGGGCGGTGAACAGGGAGCAGGGACCAGCTCCCTCAAGTAAACATTAAACGGAAAATTAATTAAGCGTAAATTTAGACCAGCGCCAAAACACGTTCCCACGCCATAAGCAAACATAAACAACGCACACCAGGGCAAGCAAGTACCTAAACACATACACACGCGCGGGCGACGAAGCAGAGTGGATAGGGGAGAGCACAGAGCAGGAGAGAGGGAGGAAGCCATCGTAAATTCATTCACATTTTGCAATTATCGATGCCACTGCTCCCATCCGCTTCGCCTCTCTGCGGTTTTAGCTTGTTTGCATTCCAATCAACTGCCGCGATCCCCTCCTCGGCTTAAAAATGAATTAAGTTTTATATGACAAAAACAGCCACGGCAAACAAACGCACACACACGCACTCGGGACAGGCACCCACTAATACAGGCGCAGCGTAATTGTATAAAAAATGCCACTGCCATTATCCATCGTTCCCGTTTATTTGTCTTCTTCGTGACTCAGTCGACGATATGGACTTTGGAAAATCAACAACACTGCTAACTATGCCGAGATTGCGGAAATCTCTTCCGGCCTTTGGTTTACCGTTAACCCTTGCGGTCTTCACATTTCACTGATCATTCGGAGGAATTTCCTCCATTCGATTCGAGCTCGATTCTCTCTTTCACTCTTCAAAGGGAGAAACCCGATTTCACTCGCAGCATATTATCTCCTTTTTCGGGGGGTTTTCACTGCTTTGTAACTTACTGCTCGCCAAATTCGCTTTGTGGGCGGCGACTTAATCAGCCAGCCCTCGTAGAAAGTGCGATCCATTATCGTGTAGGGTTTGACGAGAAAATATATAAATTCGATTTGTTTCACTCCGCGCACACACCAACAACGTTTAGAGGGACCGTGGGCGATTCTCGACGGAAACGCCTATCAGTGTGGCCGTGCGACGGAAAAGAAAATATACTGAGGGGAGTTGTTTGCTATAATATTTTATAGAAAATATGTATTATGCTATAAAAATCGAATATACATACATAGTTTTTTCTTATAATATATATTGTTTAGGATTTAAAACTTTTATATGAAAACTTGTAGTGGAAGCATTTTTTTTTTTTTTTTTTTTTTTTT
>JAEIIJ010017743.1:0-84507 GCA_018904815.1 Drosophila ogumai | reverse complement strand
ATATCTGCAAGGGTATACAAACTTCGGCGTGCCGAAGTTAGCTTCCTTTCTTGTTATACCTATTTTTAAGGAATTTTTTAATGATTTATTATTTATCGTCTTTAAATATAACTACATAGCTTTCTTTTTATAGTTTTCAATTAATGTAATTTATATTTTTCTGGCAGAGTTCCTTAAACCTTTAAAGTATTTAATTTTATAAGAGATTCGTATGGTAAGTCTAATAGTATTTTTTTAAGGTTTATTACTTTTAATGAAATTTATAAATTCGGTAATTCACTGGTTTTTTATGTAGACTTTTCGATGGTATTTATTTATTAAAATATTCTTTAACAATATTTTTTATAATATTCTCACAATTAATCACCTTTTAAATTTAAATTATTTTATTATAAACCCACACTACACTTTGTAATGTTAATTATTTATTACAAAATTAACAATTAATTTGCACAAAAAACTGAGAGCGAACGTACAACTTGACGCGAGCACCGTCGAGATGAATCTAAAAACTCGTTGAACTTTTTGAAAAACGTTGATTTTTCAAAAAGCCAGCTGAGGCCCGAGAGATGAGAGCCGAAGAGAGTCTCAATCTCAGTTTGTCAGTCGCTCTTCTCTCTCATGATCGGCCCTAAAAGTCAGCAAAAAAATGGAAATGAAATGGAAAAACTTCCGTCACTCGATCCACTCTGCAGGGTCGTGAGAGTATGTATATATATTCATATATATATTCTCGTACTCAAGTATAAGGGGGATGGATGCTGTGGCTCTACAAGGTAAGATTCACTCGCTGCATTGATAAGCTCCGGGTTTGGTTGGATTTTTTTGAGAGCCGAGCTTGGTTCTTAACCCAAAAACAACTGGGAAAGCACACACAAAACACAATCCAAATGGAATCCACCGGTTCGAACTGGTTAAGAACGGGTGACACAGTGACGTCATATAAAATTAAAAACATAAACAAAAACATAACACAAATAAGGTCTTAGTAGCCTTGTAACTGATTTACCTGTTTTTTTATTAATCAATTTTATAAAAATTGTAATTTTTACGGAATGGATTTTACGCGGGAAAAATTTCGATTTCTTATAAAATAATTTGTATATGTAAATAATTCTTTTATTTTATTTAAAGGAAGAAAATGTTCCATAAAACAAGAACCTCTTCAACTTTGGTTAAAATATTTTTGTAGTAAATATTTATTTACCTTTTAGACCCATTTATTTTAATTTTAATGTTTTAATTTTGAATATTTTAGGGGGGATTCCTAAGAGGAATACATAAATAAATATATAATCCAAAACAGTTTTGTTCATTCACGAAAGCCAAATAACAAATCTGTTATGGTAATTCATTTTTATTGAAGGGGAATTCCTAAGAGGAAATCTTTAGCCCACCCGCCCGGGATGTCATTGCCACTTTCAGGTTGTTCCCCACTAAAAGTGATCGACGGATTGGGTTCCGGTGGGCTGAGATGAGCTGAGCTTAGCTCAGCGATAGGAGGTCATTCTGACGGCCATAACTTGGACTGTACTACACGTACTTACTTACTACTTATACTTGAGATAGGCTTCCCTTATCAACGGCGCTGATTAGTTAAAACTGGTTCGCACCTCCAAAAACCCAGCTCTGTTGGTTTGGTCTAGTCCGCATCGGTGGCCACAGACTTTCCGACTCTGCTTAATTGAGGAAAACAGACTGGGACATGGGACTACGGAACACAGATAGGGAAGAGAGCTTATCTGTCCTAGTTCAAGGCAGTTTTAGTAGCACTTTTAACTGGTGTCTATATATTTTTTTTTTAGCTGATTTTTTTGAGTCATCATTACGCGTGAGGAAAGGTTCTTTGAAGTAGTGTCGCGGCTTTAGTTAAATTTTTATTTATATTATTTTTTAACAGAATATTAGGAATATAGTTTTGTGTTTAAATATGGTAACAAATATATATTTATTGCAATATCTTACTGTTTAACAAAATTCCAGAAATTCCTAGGAACAATTTTTAACTGAATTTTGGACGAAAATTGTTGCTTAATTATTTAAGACCATTTCTAAAAAAATCTATTTTTGTGTTTCATCTTTTTAAAAACCTCCCCTCTTAATTAGGAATCCGATTTTGCAAGCCATGCATTTAATTTGAAATTTCCATGCTACTTTGTTTGTGTGAAGAACTCGGGCCAAACCGAATTAATTCAGCGGTCGACCGACTCAGTTGCCGGTTTTAGCCAGTTCGAGGCGGTTCTGGTGGCTCCAAACCAAGCCAGAAAATTGTGGAAAATTTTTAGAAGAAGTTCAACAGCACAAAAATAAACGAATAAATGGAAATCTTTCAACGAAAAATTAGAAAAATGCTGTTAAATTGGTTTATGTGGTTATCAGTGGTTTAAAAGATAATTGCCAAATTATAAGACATTTTAAATCAAGTAAACATTTAATTTAAAATAATTTTTAAATTAGCAGTAAACCAAAAAATTACAAAATAAAGTATTTGTGTTGGAAAAATGAAAAGAATATATAAAATATTATTAGAAAAAGGGTAGTAGTGAAAGGGTAATTTCTTTCTTTCTTTAAGCTTATTTAACAAAAATGAATAATTAATAATAAACTGGTTAAGGAAAAGAAATTTCGTAATTGCAATTAAAACAAATATATTTCAACAACTTTAACCCACAACTATTTCTTAAAATTAAGCTTAAACGTAAAAAAATTATAAACAATATTTAAGTAGACAACACATTTTCAACAAAATAAAGAAGTATCTAAATATTTTTCAAATATTCTTTGTAAAACTCACATAATTTTGTTGATTTATTCCTCGTTTATGTTAATCCCTTGATAAATCTAAATAAATCCTATTGGGTGAGAAATGTCGAACCAACCTGCTGCAAATCGAACGTGTAACTGAGGGCTCTCTGGCAGAGAGGTCTTTGTTTTTGAGGCTTAATGACTTTTGGGATCGTATCGAAATCAGAAATCGGAAATCAGCTGATCGGCGAGAACGTTAAGAGAGGTCAGACACTGACTTTGACTCGCATTATTATGAAAAATCCAATAAAAAACAGAAGAAATGAGCACAGATTCTTGTTTGCTAGCCAAAACCGGTTTGCTAATGTTTATGCATTTTTTTAAATTTTATTCCGACAAATAAAGTCTAGAGATTTTATACTCTCCCTCACAGCCCTCATCCAGTTAAGATTAATTGCTTAAAAAAATCCGCTTTAAAAAAGCAAGTCAGAGCAAACAAGAAATAAATTAAATTGGAGCCGAAAATATGGGTTCATTGTGCCAAACAAAACAAGGGGAATTTTACCCCCAAAACCCAGTACTTTTGTTTATTAGAAAAAGCTTTTAGTGAATTCTTCAACTTAGAAAACAAAAACTGTCAAGCTTTTAGGTTTCAGAGACAAGCTTTAGCTTCTTAGTTAGTCTCAATGTTATTTAAATTTAAGCAATTTGTTGCTAAATCTGTTTGTCAACATTTTGATTAATCGTACTTTAACCCCAAAAACTAAACCAAAGCCAAGCCAATGTCTTAAACTCTTTTCTCACAAAGCCTATTTATAGACATGCAAACATAATTTAATGCAATCAATTGAGGGGCAATTACACTTGAAAAATATATGTTCAAGGAGATTAATACTTGACAGCAATATTAATAATATAAATGAAGGAGTTTTGACTACAAATTAATAGGGAAAATTAATTTTTTAACAATAATATTAAGTCCATTACGAAATATTAAAGCTTATGTAATATTCTTTAAATTTAATAATTATTTGTTGATAGTTTGCAATATATTTGTTATTATAATTATTAAATTTGATTATTTTTTCTAAAATGTTGATATTTCAAATTATAAAATGTCAAAGTTTACGATGTTTTTGTGATGCTATAGAGAGCGGTTATTTTATGGATAGAGTTTATCGGACTTTTGTTTTTTGATATATAAAATTTATATAAGAAATAAGTTAAGATAATATAGACATATTTTTTAGTGTAATAACCCTAGAAACATAGCGAAAAAAGTCACTCTCCCTGGAGAATCTCCCCTAAAGGGCCCGGGATCCATCTCTTCCGCCTCACAAATGGCCGGACTTCTTCAATTTCGCGCACTTGATTGGCGCACAAAGGCAAGGCAACGCGATCTGCAAAAAAAAGAGATAAAACCTACACTTTTTGTGGGTGGAAAAGAGAAGAAACTTAATTCAATTGAATTGACCAGCGTCTTGGGGGCAGCAGCAGCAGCATCAGCAATTTGTGCGACTTTTGTGATAAGCTCCAAGAGGAAGCCTGCGATTAAGCTTAATTAATGCACTCTAGCCCGAGATTTATGCTTAGGCCATGTGCGACTCTCCTCTTCGGGGGCTTTTCACGTGTAGAAAAATAGATTAAATGTCTGGACGCCTCGTTGAAGTGGCGCTCAGGGTTATAAGTGGGACTTGTAGGAAAGTCCAGTGCACTAGCCTTTGGCTTAATTGCAGTCTTTAATTAGGGGTACTTGGATAAGCATAAACAAAGTGTATGTATTGTATATTATTAAGAGAAAAGTGTATTACCTTGAGGGGTTACAGGTGTGTTTTTTATGATTTTAGTTTATTGGGAAACTAGTAAAGAAGATGTCATCTCATATATATTTTAAAAATATTATTAAATTAATTATGGGGGGGTTTAACTCAAGATATAAAATTAATGATAAGAAACTGAATTCTATTTATATATTAAAAATATTTAAAATAATTTCAAACGTTTTACAAGATAACTTATAATTTTTATCTCGCTCAAGTTTAAAGATATTTGTTATTAAATTTTAAATTTAACCTTTTTTTAACCTTATAAATTGTACCTTTTTCTGGTACTTTATTTAAACCTAGATAAAATATAAAATACACTTTCCGTCCCAAAACCCTTGCTGACTAGTGCCCCAGAGTGAGATACTTTTTTTCCAGCTACATTTTCCGTATCTCCTGGCCTGCACACACACACACTCACAAAAACTATACCCAAAGGCGGAAAGAGGACGCTGGCTCGCTCAAAAGCTTGCCGGCGGAAAGCTTCGAAATCGAGATACAAGTGGGGAACTGGGACTGCTGCTCCATCCGCCCCGTTGGCCCGCACATTTCGTTGGTACTTTTGTCGAGTGCGGCTGCTGCCTTCGCTTAGTCGTTTGCCGTTTGTCAACCGTTTGCCAGCGTTTGTGCCGTGTGCGCCGAAAGCGAGTCCAAGCTCTTTGCAGGGGGAATACTATTTCAGAGGAGATAACACCCAATCTGTGACAAGAATCTCTCGAAATCGAAGCGAAAAGCAACGAATTAAACACGGAAACCTAGTGCTTAGAGTGCATCTAAATTAAATAAATTCAACTAAAAGTAAAATGCAGTACATCTATGTGATTAGTGCGCTGATTTTGGCCATCGCCGTGCAGCAAGGTAATAAGAAAAAGGACCTAAAGTCAAGAGACAGCCGCGATTCCGAGAGATTACATAATACCAGATATGGCCAAGACGGGGGCGGGTTTCCACCGTATCCATTTCCACACACAAAAAAGTTCCACGGGGTTGGGCTGGGAGGAGCAATTTATATGGGAGAGCGCTGTCCTGTGGCGCCGTCCTGTCCTCGACAGACGCCACAAGAAAGGAAAATATAACCCCGAGTATCTAAGCCGGCCGCCGTGGCGCCCGAGTAATATTTGCATTCAATAGATATAGATATATGTGTGTATATATATAAGCTCCTTGGGGTTCCTTGAGCTCTCCGAGCGAACTTTTTGTCTCTACTTCGCCACTGGCTCTCTGCCAGAGTCACAGCTTTTTCTACACGGAAAAGGGAAGGGAAAAGGACACCAAGAGAAAGGATGTTCCTTTTTCACGCCTTAATTGTGCCGGATCATAATTAAGTCCTTTGCACTATGCAAATTCTTTGAATGATGAGCTCAAGGAAATGGTATTATCTCCTAGTACTTCCTTAGTTCTTTAAGAAAATCCTCCTTTTTTTCTGCTCCACATATGAGTGTGTATGTGCAAGCATAATGTAGGACATGCGCACTCTATTTTGGTTAAAAAAAGGTCCTGCGGGGCAATAGATGCAGTAATCCGACACCCAAAATCGCCTCAGTGGCTTATATAAAAAGAAGTCTTGAGTCATTCAGGGGATCTATTTGTTTTGTAAACACTTAAAATTTATTTGGTAAACGTTTTTTAATTTTATTTTTCTAGTTATTTATTTATATATATATATAACGGTCTATGCTGGGCAGACAATGCAATCAATGCATTTTATTGCTATTTTTAGAGACTGTAACAAGCCTTAATTGGTCGTGTCTGAGTGCAGACTATGTGGAGACCGCCAAAGCTTTTAGGGAAAATTTTACAAAATAGTCAAAAAGGGGGGAACATTTGTTTATATTTTTAAAAGATAAATTGAAGCATATGAGAAGTCTATATTTAAAAATATTTTTTTAATATTTAAAGGTTATGTGAACTACATTTTAAAAGAATTATAAAAATTGTATTCAAGGAAAATTTCTTAAGAACTAATATTATTTATTAACTATAACCATATTGACATTTTAACTTCATTGAAAAAATATTTTACTGCGTTTTCAAATTATTTTTAATCTTTAATAATACCTATTTTCTTTACGAAAATTATTTTATTTAATGTAATTTTTAGAATTTTTTTATATATTTATAAATAATCCGTTTTTTAAATAGTTTTCATCTAAATAAATATTATTTTATGACATTTTAAATGTAAGGAGATCAATGAACTATTAGAAAACAAATTTAATTAAAGTTTCTTCAATTTTAAAATTGTTTAATGTATCTTTTCTTTTGCTTTAAATTTTCAAACCATCAGGGTTTACGTAAAAAATGATATCCTCTTACATTTCCTGCCATATGCTGAAGGAGTGGGCTCCGAAAACTAACTTATCTTACAGACCATTTAACAACCCAAGCCATTGTCCTTTCAGAAAGCTTCCAAGCCACAAAAAAAGGGCTACTCTGGGAGCTGTATCATCTTACAACTGCTTCCCTCCGTTTTTCTATTGTTTTCCCCAAGCAGCAACGCCTAAAAGCAGCCAGCACACTCTGTGCCCTGCTTATGTAACCCAAATTGGAGGAGAGACTACAAGCCAGGCAAAGCAAAGTGAAGTTATTAGAGTCCATTAGCAATGCGCCGATGTGTCAATTAGCAAGCCACTCTGAAGAGCCTTCGCAGACTGCTCCTAATGGAGGCGTCGATGGCATCGCTGTAATCACTCACAGAAGCTGGCCTTTCCTCGCCATTGTGCCATTTTTGGCACAGCGGGATGGCAAAAGCGCAATGCAACTTGCAAGTTGGAAGAGGGGAATATATATATACTATACATACATATATATATTCCCGTTCCAGTGCCCAGTATATTCAAAAGATTAAATAATGCGAATCTCGTGTCGCGCACGACCTTAAATTCAATTTAGCTAAGCAATCACAAGTACCTCCAGAGATCTCTCTTTATACTACCTCCTCTTTATATCTGACTGTGACAGTCTCTCTCTGAGATTTGTTTACACGCTTTTTCCTTTCATAATCACTTGTTTTTGTATAACTATTAAGGTTAAGCTTAGAGGCTGAAAATATAAATTTTTGTATAGGGTTTTTAAGTGGAAAATTCCAGGGTGAAGAAAGTGGGATTTGCTTGTAACGATTAAATAAATGTTTTAAATTCTAAAAAAGAGTAAATGAAGTTCAGCTTAAGGTATGTTAGGTTATTTGCTGTATTCATTAAAAATCCCTTAATTTTAGAGCTACATATGTATATTACAAATCTCTATACAACCTCCATAAACATTAAATTACATTTTATGGGGGTATGACTTGCTTTCAAAAATGCAACATTAGACACTGGAAATACTATTAAAAATAAAATAATAAGAAAAGTTAAACATTTGTTTTATATAAATATTTTTATAATGGAAAAAATAATATACACATTCACTTGAAATAAAAAAAAGTGAATTTGTTGTCGTTTAATGATCATAAAATAAATCTAAATTTCCCATTACATTTTCAGGCTATGCCATAAAATGCTTTGTTTGCAACAGCCACAAAGATGCCAATTGTGCGCTGGACATACCGCCGGACAACTTGTTGAAGGACTGCGATGAGCAGTACTCGTCCCGCGGCAAGGGGATTCCCACCTACTGCCGCAAGATCACACAGATCATTGAGTTCTCCGTGAACAGCCGTAAGTACAGGCCACCTTATTTACCTTAAATAAAGTATAACAAATAATGTTTTTACTTTTCCCCTTGCAGTGCCCCCAGATAGCCGTGTGATAAGGACCTGTGGCTACCAGAACCAGACCTCCACCAGCTATTGCTATCAGCGTGCTGGCTTCGGTGGTCGCCAGGTGGTCTGCTCCTGCGACACGGACAATTGCAATGGAGCCGGAGCGTTGGGCGTATCCGGCACAGCAATGGTGGCAATGGTGACAGTGGGACTCCTACTGGGCGCCCGCCAGTGGCTGCAGCGTTAAGTGGGGCACCGCGGGAGAGCGCCACCTCAGTTGTTTTATTTTTTACTTTGTTTTTATCGAATGCATCCACCCAGTTTTTCGTTGTTACGCATTGCTACCACTTCTGTGACTCTTCACTTTCACCCGCTTATTGGCCCCATCAACAAGGTCCACTCGTAGAGCTGCTCCAGAGACTGGTGAGTAAGCCAGACTATAGTTCCCCTAATCCTTAATTCATTTCCTTATCCCCTTTGCAGCTCTGGGACCAGCTTGATTTTGTAACAATTTTTTCAATGGAGAACCGTAAAAGCTTTATACAAAGTATTAAATAAAAAACAAACCAAATAATTTCCGTAAATTGAAGTGTATATAAAAAACCAAAAATAAAAGAGATTGGCCAATATAATCGTTCAAATTTTGAAACTAACACCACGTATTAAAGCCAGAGAATGGAAAATAACGATATAAAAATAACTAAAAACCTACCGCAGTTGAAATGAAAAAGTATTTAAACAAATCCAAAAAAATAAACAAATAAGTCAAAGGAGGCCAGAATGTTAAAAATTAAGGCTATACAAAAAATAAAAATAAAATAAAAAACGTAGAACATAAACTATAAATGTTAACACTCTCTTTTGCCTAAGTTTCTCTACTTTTTATTTTCATAAGACTTAAAATTCTAAACAAAAAGCTAAAGCTAAATAATAAAAGTATTTAAAAAACGTAAAGGCTCAACGAGGAAGAACACACACTTCATAGTATAATTAATTAGCAAGCAATTTGGGAGGAGGAGGCGGGATGTCCGGAGAACCCAAAAGATAGTTGTGACACGCTTACGAGGCGCGGCCCTAACCACGCCCCCGAAATATCTCTACTGCACACTCCCCAAGGGAAACACACACACTCGTTGTTGTTGTTGTTGAAAACCAACTGCCAAAAAAAAAGAAAATAAGGAAAAGGGAAACGGAAACGGAAACCTGGAAGAACGAGCGTAGCAGGCAACATACCCGTAGAGGAAACACTAACCACTGAACCATGTTTGTCCATCGTAGTCAATAAAAGAAATGCAATTGCAAACCGAAAACCGATTTATAATAATAAACAATAAACGTTACACAAGAAAAACAAACCAAAGCGAACCCCGAGTACATCATTCTTTTAGTTCGAATAGCAAAATTAACTCAGTTTATAGTGACAATTTTTATTAGTTAAGAATCTCCTCTAAAAATGCAATATTTATAATGCAATAAAATTGTAAAATGTTTAAAGTGAAAAACAATAAATATGAATACAAAAAAGGTGAAGGTTTTTTCATATATATCTCGTATTTATCTAATCAGATAAAAGCAGTATAACATGCTAAGGTTGAAGGTTCCTTTTTAAGTTAATTATAATTTAATGGAAAAATGTGAGAGGGTATATTAATTAATTTAATATTTTAAAATTTAGATTTTATAACATTATTAGTAAATTTTTAAATGTAAAATCAAAGAAATTTAAAAATTGTTTGAGGAAAATTATTACCTTGAATAAAAGATAAAAATCCTATAAATCGCAGAATTCCTAAAATCCTCCCTCTAATATTCCATTAAAATAAATTAAATCAGAGGAACCAAAATCCAAGCAAATTATACTGCAAATTCCCTGCCACGAAACCTGGACTTTTAACTAAAAACAAATGGATTGCAAGCTGAGATTGGAAGTCAGACCAAGCTAACTACGCCTCCTTGTGCACCACCCGTTTCAGGGCCAGGTAGCAATGGCGTGTGGCTAGATCGTGATAGCCCACGGGTCCTCGCTCGCAATCGGCACAAACAAGAAACTTCCTACCGTCCACTGTGTTGGAGAATCCAATATTCTCGAACGTCATCATGTCCTTGACCAGCCAAAAGTCCTGCAATGGCTCCGTGTTAAGGCTATCCGCCGTTCGGTCCTGCTTTTGCATCATTAGGGGCACTTCCACCTGGTCGAAACGAGAGATGTAAACAATGGGTCTTTTGCTGACAAGGGAGCACCCGGCGAACTCACTTCCTCCTTGCTGTAGACGCCCTCTTGGGCCTTCAGCATCAGGCTGTTGCAGAATTGGCAGCGCACGTTGGTGTTGTTTTTGCCCTCAGCTATGAGCGCGGAAAAGTCTGCTTCCTCTGTCATTTTTTCACGTTTTAATTATTATTTTTGTTAGCAAAGTGCAAGTGTTTATCAAATCGATATTGGGTTTATCGATAAATCAAATGTCAGTGAAGAACAACTGTTGACCAACACTGCGCAGCAACTTTCGATATGAGCGATAGTTAATTTAACCGTTACGTGGGAAAATTTAAAACCAAAATTTGAATTAGAAAGTTTTATTAATTAATTATTAGAAGTTTAGTTAACATTTAAAGACATACAAACTGCTTGTGACAATTTTTAAACAATACTTTCATGTATTTGTCACTCATAACTCGTTTGTTGTTGTTCTTTGAATGTTGTTTACTTTTCCAAAATTTTTTTGTAAAGCCTGAATCTCAATTCCCATTCAAATTGGCTTTATATTTTTCTATTGTGTTGAAAAGTTTAACCCTTACGTGCAACGGTCACTCTAAAGTGCAGACGATAGTCGATACCATCGACAACTCCACCGATCGCTTAGCATCTCTAGTGGCCGTTTTTAAACCGAAAAAAAAGTTCCTTTTTCCTTGTGACTTCATCGAGAGCAGCAGCTGTTCGTAGCCAAGAACTAACGGGTTAAGTGAGATTGTGTGAGGGGGCCGAGACCTGAGTTCCAGGTAACTACTGTTTTGCCAAGAAGAAACACGTGTTTTTCACCTGAAAGCTAACCCTACTATTCGCAATGACTCGTGTTTCTTATTCCTTTTTTGTCAGTGAATTCTTCTGTCAGATTTTGTGAATTGTGTGAAAGGAAAGATGAATATTCCAATCTACCAGGTGCAACCGATGGCCACGCAGTCGATGCGCCAGCAGTCGCTGTATCAGCAAACCTACTTGGACCGCAATCGCATGATCACGGATGTGTTTGTCCAGGAGCATGTCTCGCAGACCACCTGGGCTTGGGCCCCGCCACCCCCACCGACGGCTGTGTTAATTCCCGGCGGCATGGCCCATCAGCCGGCACCGGCGGCTGCAGCCCCAATCGCAGCCCACTTGGGTCACATGGCCTATGTGCCCATGCCGAATGTCCAGTACTATGCAGCCAGTACAGGTGAGATTTAATTAAGATTGAGTTTCTTCATAAAAATCTTCTTCGATTTTTTCAGCCTCAATGAACGCCTATGGCCAAGGTCAGGTGTATTCGGCCCGTGCCTTGACGAGCACTGCCAGCTGCAACGTGGCCGGCTACTATGTGCCACAGTATTATAATGGTGGCAGCAGCAGCAGCGTAGGAGGAGGAGCTGCTGTTCCCCAGCCCACCAAGCCGGCGACTTCGTCCAGTGCCACCCAATCCCAGGCTCAGACGCCCTCGCCAACCAAGCGCACGTGTGATGTCGCCACTCAGGCGGACTTGCTGCCCGATGAAGTGAGTGAGGTGGAAACGCTGCCAGCTTCCGATGAAGAAAAGTAAGTACAGTCTTTATTTTAGAATTTCCTTTGAGTTTTAAACATAAATTAAAGAAAACATTTATAAATATTTATTTAACTATATTTAATTTTTCTAATAATGATGATATTCTAGGTATGAAATTTGTTTTACATAAATATTATCAGTTGTATTGACAGCAGCAATGAGAGTTGCTCAACATTCTTATCAACATTTTGGGTGTTGCTAAACATGTTTTTGGCAACATATCGCTTGATTGGGACTTTCTTTTAATTGCTCAACATGTTCTTAGCAACATTTTTGGTGTGCTTAGCAATATTTCCCTTAATTTCTTTCGCCTTTCTCCTCTGTAGCCCTTGTTTTTAAATGGTTTTCCTTCCAGAAATATAATAAAAACAAAGTCCCTTTTCAGGAATCTCGACTCTAGTGATAATTCCTTCGATAACTGCGGTGCCGGCGACGGATTTCGTGTCCACTCAAGCACCAAGCGCAACTCCGAGGTGATGCTGCATCAGCAGCTCCTCCACGACATCACTACGATCTCGCTGCAGGGCTGCGAAATTGCCGAACGTCTGGCCAGTGGCCATCGCAACCGTCCGTGCTTCAAGAAGATAGATACGCTGTGCGGCCGCTTGAAGCAGGATCTGCTGCGTCCGGATGGCGTCCTGGCGAACATCAATTCCCAGGGCATTGCCTGGGCTGTCAAGGATTTCATATTTGTCTTTACGCGCATTGTGAATGCTTGGGTCATCATGAAGGGCTATGTTTATAACACGCCCGATGGCTTGAACAAGATCAAGGATGAGCTGCCAGTGGGATTTATGGCCACCTTTGATTCCTGGCAAAATGAGACACTAGCCCTGGTGGAGATGATCATAAAATCCTTCGTGAACCTGGATGACCTGCTCCTGAAGCAGAAGAATTCCTTTGTGAGCAAGGATTTGAGTCTGAACAATGCTAGCTCCATCTGGAGCTTCAACGATAGCAACGAGAGCACCGCGTCGTGCAAGAAAAACAATTGCATTGCCGCTGGCCAAAGACTAGGGCCAACGGCCAGCAGCTCACCGATTCTACCCAGTGGGGGAGCAGGTGTCAAGCCTTTTCCCGAAAGCGAGTCTACGGCCCTCTACAAGCCGAAGTCCGGGGTGAGTCTCAACTATCTGTATACCATGATCGAGGATTCGGAGGAGACGCAGCGCAATGTGGATGCCAATGGCACTTATCTCAAAACTGGCACCTATCAGCCGCTGCAAAAGGAGATGTTGAAGCAAATTGAGATGGGACCACAGAAGCCGCAGGCTAGAAACCAGCCCATTGAGTCGCAGTGCCCTTGGAAGGGTGCTCCATTAGCGAAAGCCTCTGACCAGCCAGCAGCGCAGGAGATTCGCCAGGGAACTTGCCGCAAACATTTGGATCGCCATATCGATACCAGGGGTTGCATTAATCCCTTAAGCCTGATCAAGCGGGATGTCACACGGCAGCTGTACGAGCTCAGTGCTGGCATCATGGAGCTCCAGAACTTGGATCACTTTTTCCAAAAGCAGTTTACCCGGAATTATGTGAGTATCGTACAAATACTAATAAAAATAATATAATTATACATTAATTTATAAATTCTATTTCTATTCTAATTATATATATATTTTATAATTCGTAATATATTTCTTAAATAGTTTTCAATTGATTTTGATTTATTTTTATATAATTCCAACACCTTAATTCATGTTTTAACTTTTATTTCCAGTACCCGGAATTCTTCCAGCGCTGCCAGGACGACTTCATTGATATTCGCGCCATTGTCCTGCAGTGCGAGAGTGCCTCCTATAATCATCTATATCATGCCATTCACGATCTGCGTCGCATCAACTTTGTGGTGCGCTGCTACCTGCAGGTATTTATTGTCTTAGTTTTCACAAAACACCAGCACACCCTTTATACTATTTTTTTTATATTCTTGTTTTTATTTTTATTTCGATAATAATACTTCTGCTGCTTTTTTAGATCAAGGAGCCAGCCAAGTCAAGGTATCAGTATGAGTGGGCCATTTAAAGGGACTAATGCACTAATCACTGGTCACCATTTGGGCACTAATCTCATATATTAACACGCAGAGCTTACAAAATAACTAATAGTCTTCTTAATCATTTGTATTGTCTTTGGTAGAAACTCTTGTTTGTAAGCTCCATCATTCCACCCATTAACTAACCATAACTCTCCCTACATTTCCACCCAAAACTAATAGAAATCTCTTTACTAACCCAAAACTAATATCTCAGATATATGCGGACGTTAAACTGCTGGCGTACATCGAACTATACGACAAATCGGTGAATGAATTGCTGTCCAAGCCACCGCACAAGCCCAATCAATACGATCACATTGAGGGCCGACCCGGCGAGAAGCTTTTCAACTATCAAATATAAGACAGGTGTTCCTTGTTGCCTTTTAAAGTTTTTAGTCAATGAAAATCAATTGTTTAAGCCATTATCATGTTGTTAACTAACAATTGGTTGAGCATGTCAATAGAAAGAATGCCCTTAATATGTAATTTATGTATTATATTTCAATTTGTAACCACATTTCACCATCGCCTTTCGCTTTGCACTACAAAAATAGAACAACTGGTAATTAACTACGTTTTTTAGTCAAGTTAGGAACACAAATATATAATACAAAATTATAGATAAAAAAAACAATAAATAAAAGCGTACAACTAGACTTATTTACAAGGTGTTTTTACTACGAATTCGCACTAAAAAACTCCTCCGGATTTATGTCCTGAGCCAAGAGCATGCCATGGAATATGCTTGAGCTATTGGAGGCCAAGTCCTGCGGTCTGCCCTCCTCACAAATCCTGCCATCGTCCAGGACTAGGATTCTATCCATGGCCTGAAGACCACGCAGCCGATGGGCTATGAAGAGCAGAGTGCAACTCTTGAAGGCATTCCTCAGCGCCTGCTGCATGCTCAAATCGGATTCGTCGTCCAAATTGGAGGTGCCCTCATCGATGGCCACGACCTTGGCGTTTTTCAGCAAAGCCCGGGCCAGGCAGAGCAGTTGCCTCTGCCCCGCCGATAAGTTATTGCCGCACTGCTCCACCTTGCCATCCAGACCGCCCAGTTGCTGGACGAGCAGAGTGGCAGCCGGCGAGTTTTTGATGGCATGCCAGATCTCCGAGTCGTAGAAGGCGTGCCTGGGATCCAGGTTCTCACGAACAGAGCCTGGAAAGGGTAAACAAGATCTTACAAAGGAGTTTGCCAGGTTATACCCCGACTTACCTTCAAAGAGAAACGGCTCCTGGGTGATCACTCCTATCCTTTCCCTCAGCACACTCAAGGCCAGTGTCTTCAGATTCACCTGATCCAACCTTATGTCGCCCTGGGACAAGGGAGCCACCCGCAGAAGGGCAGCCAAAACCGAAGTCTTGCCCGCTCCCGTGCGTCCCACAATCCCAACCCGCTCGAAGGCCTCCGTTTGGAAGGTCACACCCCTCAAGGCAGGCGCCAAGTGTTCCCGGTAGCTCAGTTGGACTTCGCGGAAACTCAAAACCCCTTGGGTGGGCCAACCAAAAGGCGGATCGGCACTGCCTCCCGCATTCTGCTCTCCTTCCAATTGAAGATACTGATCTATGCGCTCCACTGCGACCAGCTCCTGCTCTGTCTCGGCCACGGCGTGCAGAAGATCCCCTAGTTGTCCAGTTATGGACAAGGCATAAGAGATGCACAGCCCCACCAGACCGGGATTGGTGGTGTGTGAAGCTGTTATGGCGGCCAAGAGACCGGCTCCACCCACCAGCAGGGTTCCCAGCAACTGGAGACGCAAGGCCAGCCATTGCTGGGCCGCTGATTGCGTCAACTGCGCCTTGATGCTCTCCTCCAGCTTCACCTGAAAGTCCCTCTGGAACCGGGGACTGGCCCGCATGCTCCTTATGGTGGTCAAGCCCTGGAGAGTCTCCGTGAAGTGCGTGTAAAGCGGCGACATGGCATTGCTTGACAGCCGCTTGATGTCCCGGGAGGCATGGCGATAACGCTGCTGCAGATTCAGATAGATGGGCACAATGGGAATGATGACCAGGCCCAGCCAGGGCATGGCATACAAGCTGACGCACAGGGCACCCACCAGGCCAGCCAGTTGAGCCAGCAGAATGTTGAGTATAAAAGGCAGGGAATCGTCCACTGTGTTGGTGTCCGAGGAGAAGCGGTTAAGGATGCGACCCACCGAGGTGATGTCAAAGAAATTGAACTTGGCCTGGGGGAATAAAGATTAAAGGATTAAAGGATTACCCGAGAAAATGTGGCTTCTGTTACTCACAAACATGACTTTTTTCAGCAGATTTTCATGCATGAAAATGGCGGCCTTGATGCCTGCGTAGGCGAAGAGAAAAGCCCGGGCCAGAGTCACCAGGGAATTGCTCAATGCAATGGCTGTAAAGATGCTCAGATAGAAGCCCGTGGTGTGGCCCGAATCTGTGTCATTTCCCAGTCCAGGTCTTAGCAATTCATGCTCCAAGGAAGTATCATTCGGATGCGGGTCCAATGTGGTCTCCGTGACCCAATGTGCCAGCCAGGCATCACTCATATTCCTGGTCAGCTGCATCAGCAAAACGAAGAGCAGGACAGTGGAGGCCAAGGGAGAAGTCACTGCCCTCCAGTAGCAGGAGAAAACGTTGCTTGAAAGATGACCATATTCCCGGGATTCCTCAAGGAGCAGGCTATCCACACTCTTCTTGTCATCCTGATTGGCCAGCTCCACCGATCGTGGCCGATCTTCATCCTCCTCCAAGCTCAGGTCAATGCTTTGGGTCATGTATTCACTGGGCAGGAGGTGGCCATCCTTAACCTGTAGGATCTGATTGGCGTGGAAGAACAACTGAATGCTTCGGGTGACCACAATGCGGGTTTTGTGCTTGAGAAGCCGGAGAATGCAGTGCTTGATGATATGGCGGGCCACATGGGCATCCAGCGAAGAGAGCACATCGTCCAGGAGGTAGACTAAGGATTGGATGTTCTGGCACTTAAATTTTGGATTATTTTTGATTTACTCACCCTTTTTATCCTGATAAACCGCCCTGGCCAGAGCCACTCTCGCCCGCTGACCGCCAGACAGAGTCCTGCCGTTCTCGCCCACGCCTATGAGATCTCCGCCTAGGATCTGCAGATCCTCCTCCAGAGCACAGGCATGGAGCACCGTCTTGTACCACTGCTCGTCAAACTGTGCGCCCCACACGATATTATCGCGGATGGTGCCTCTTTGCAGCCACGGCGACTGCGGCACATAGCCAAAGCCCGTGGTTAGCTCCTGAACGCACACCTCGCCATCGGTGCACTGCAGGTTGGCCACAATGGCCGAGAGGAAGGTGCTCTTGCCGCCGCCCACGGGTCCTTCGATGCATATCAGCTGACCCGCCTTAATATCCACATTGATGTCCTTCAGGCGGAAGGCAGACGCTTCAGAGTTCTCTTCGTGGCAGAAGCTGGCGCACTTCATCTGCAACACACTGGCCCTGGGTGCATCCAAGGGCGCATCTTCTAGGTCTCCAGAGCCCAAGACACCGCCACTGCCACGAATAATGGGATTGTAGTACGAGGAGTAGTCCAAATTGGGCACGTCCATGAGCTGCTGGACTCTCTTGATGGAAACCCAGGCCTCGATTAGGCCATTGAGCACCCAGGGAAAGGCATTCAGAGGACCAATGAGCATGTACAGCAAGGCCACACTGGTGTAGGTAGTGGAGGCTATCAGGGGATTACCCATGAGCACGGACACTCCAAAGGTGAGCAGGCACATCAGCACGGGTGTGGTGGCCCAGAAGTAAACGCACATGGCATCCAGGTACTTCCGCTTCGAGAGGAATCTCAGCTCCTCCTGACGCAGTCCCCGTATCTTGGTTATGAATATATCCTCCCAGGCGTTGATCTTTATCTGCTTGGCTCCCTGCATGGTCTCCGTGGTGGCCGACAGCCTGGCATCCTTGGCCGTCATCAGGCCACTCGAGTAGATGCCAATCCTCTTGGCCAGCCACCGGTTGATGGGTATGAGCAGGGCGGCAAAGAGCACGCCGGCCAGGAAGGCGGCTCCCAACTGCAGGTAGAGCAGGTAGAGCGTGGTAAATAGCTTGAAGGGAATGCTCCAGAAGAAGTGGAAGCTGATGCACGAGTTCACAATCCTGTCCGTGTCCGTGGACATGAGATTCAGCATGTCCGGCCTGGAGTCCTTGATGACCCTCGCCTCCAAGGCCTTTCGGTAAATGGAATTGACGACTCCCACGCGCATCTTCATGGAAACCATGGCCATGCGCCAATCAAAGTGCGTGGAACACAGGGCCGACAGCAGGGTGCTCCCAAAGAGTCCCAAGGCGTAGTAGTACACTTCATTGGAGTCCGTGTGATCCTGTCGGAGGAGTCCTCCCAGCAGCAGGGGCCCCGCAAAGCCACTCAAATCCGCAATCAGTCTCAGGACTCCAATCAGGTAGAACTCCAAGCCAAAGCAGCGGTGCAAGGCTCTCCACAAGCTCTGGGACTGCGACAGGGCCAAGTGTAGACGCTCACTCAACCGCGTGATATTCAAGGCCTCTGGCAGATCAAACAGATCCTCGATTTTCCTTAACTTCCCAGCCACACCCTTGGCTATCAGGGGATACACCCAGTGAAAGAGGAAGCGGGATCCCACATTAGCTTCATCCTGGGCATGCCCCAAGTGACCTTCGTTCAGATCGAAGTGGAAGTATGTGTAGCGCTGCGACAAAAGCGCCTCCTCTTCGCCGCTGGTAACTCCTCCTCGCGGCATGCTGGTGTATACAGCGCTTCCCTTGGGCACAAGAGTGGCTCCAAACAGGAGGTCACACACTAGCGTGGCCAAACTCCAGGGCCACCAGGCAAAGTGGCGACTTGTCCGCAGCCAGACGCCATCCAGAACCACAACAGTGAGCCAGACCACATTGATTAGCAGCGAGCCGCGGTGACTAAGCTCTCCATATTGACGGGCAGTCAAGAGGAAACCTAGGGAATTCAGTAAAAGTTGATAAAGCCAGGGAATGATTATTTTTAATTAGTTGTTACCAGGAAAAGCGTTGTTTTTTTATATATTTTTTGGCTTAAGAAATAAGGGTTTTCTGTGGATTTTTAGATTGTTATTAAAAGCGTAAAAAGCGCTCAAGTTGCTACGAATTTCAAGCTCTAAATGTTTTTTCGTTAATGTTCAACTGTTCATTTAGAGTTTTTCTTGTTTTTATTAAAAAGACAACATATTGGCTTTCATTATTTGTTCAGCAAAATGTTAAATCAATAAAGGCAAGACTTTAAATGTTATTTCAGCTTAACTGTGTCTCTTCATTAAGCTTTTAAAGATACTACAAAAGCGTATCGAAAACGGGATTAATACAAATTAAAAAGAATTAAAAGCCTAATGAAATCGAAATCCCTGAAAGTGAAAGCCGGAAAATGCCCTTATAAGTGCCATGAAATCAATACAAGGCCAGGGAAAACCGCAGCAACACTCACCGCTATGAACGACCCACATAATGCACTCGGCACAGGCCACCAGCACATCCGCCGCATGCAGTTCAATGCCCGCCCGCTGGAAGGCGAACACCTTGGCCACCGGCAGCAGGGCCAGCACAATGGCCAGGAACGTGCGCAGCCACAGCATACGCAGCTGGAGGGCATTGCGGATGACAGGCCTTGACTGATTGCCGAAATTGTAGGCGGATATGGCGGCGAAGATCGTGTACACGGGCAGCTGGAGCAGGATCTCCTGGAAGCAGGGCAGCAAATCGTTGGTATCGTTGGCAAACGGCTTCAATCCCGTGGGACAGAACTGCGTCCAGTTCCAGGCAAAGTCGCTCCACGACATCTTTGGAACGAAGGCGGGCGGGGATTCCTTTCTTTGGTTTAATTGCGATCAATTAGTCATCGCCGACGATGCACCACCGAGTGGCGTTTATGCACGGGTGGTAGCGATAAACACGATTCTGATAAAGATTCGTTGTGAAAATAAGCAGCCGCTTTATGGTTTGTCAGGGCTGCCAACTTGCTTCAAAGTGATGAAATTCAGCCGGTAGGCAGTTCCCGTCAGCGGAATCTCTCCACATTCTCCAAAAAGCATAATTGAACACATAAAATATGTAAAAACTTGAATAAAACTATAAATAGTTGGAAAAATAAATAAAGGACATGGGACTCAATTATAAAAGCAATTAAAAATGGAATAATAATCACAATTCAAACAAAAACATTAAATTATAAATCTCCAAATTTACTGCAAAATGAAAGCATTAGGAGGACTGCCAACTCTTTTCAAAGCAAGAAGAAGCATTTGTTTACATTTTTATTTCACACAATTTCCAACAATTAATAATTATTTGATTATTTAATTATTAAAAAATTGTCAATTATGACAACCGGCGGCGATGCTGAAGAAGGGGACGAAAGCCAGGGCAATGTTAGCACCTGCCAAAAACTCGAATTACCCGCAGAGCTAACAGACATCTTCAAATCCCTGGCCGAAAACCAGAAAATCGTCTTCAAATCGCAGCAAATCGATGATCCAGAAATTCCCATCGCGGAGAAGCAACAAATCGCACGGGAATCCTTCGAAAAGAACCGGGAAACCTTCCTCATACGATTTGGTGGCTACCTGAATGTCCGCCAACTGGGTTCTTTCCAGGAACTGGCTGTCGGAGAGCCCCATAAGCCCGATGAAAGCCTCGAGGAGATGTGCCTGCTGCTGGAGGATTTCAAAAGGAAGCTGAGCACGCGCTCGGTGTGCATAAAAAACAGGAGATACCAAGCCATGCAGCAGCTGCTGGAGAAGGGGGAATACTTCAGCGAGCACGAGATGATGCAAAGGGCGCCCGATCTCTACCAGGAGTTGGTGGGTCAATACCTGACCGAGGCGGAGAAGAAGGCACGGGATAGCTACGATGTGAGGAACACCAGCTTCTCGGGCATACTCATGCACTCCCTGGAAAAGCAGCAGAGGGATGAGTTGCTAGCGGAAACGCAGCAGGAAAAAGTGGAGGAGGCGGTAACCAGTGCTCCTGTTCCTGCTGCTCTGCCAGAATTTGAAGTCCCCTTGGCCTGTCGCCAGCAATGGGGCGCCTTTGAAGATGATGAGCCCATTGCCTGCTCCACGAGTCGCGTGGCCGAAGCTCGTCCGCCAGCAAATATAGAGCAGATCTCCACCCCGGAGTTTTATAATCCCGGAGAGCGAGAACTCCTGCGGCATGAGTTCCTCAGCATGATGAAGGAACGCTTTTTGGGAGGGGAGGAAAAGGACTTTGATTATACAGCCGTCGATGAAAATGCCCAGCTGGATGATCTCAAGCAAATCGAACAGGACGAGGAGGATGCCTACTTCGAGGAAAGTGACGATGAGGAGGAGTTGCCGGAGCAGGCCAACGAGTCAAAGGAGTCCAGTGAGGAGGATGAGCTGGATATTTATATGCGGCATCTCAGCAATCATCATAGTTTGCAAAATTAAATGTAGATTTTATAAGAAGCGTACAGACTTTAAATTTAACTAAAAAATCGTAGGAGGAGCTCCCAAAACATCCTTTAAAAAGGAATTAAGACATCCGAAACCTGCAGCAAATATAGTCTTTATTCTTAATCTAATCCCTTAACAAATCTTGATCTTAGACACTAGAATACATGCAAAAATGTTGCTGATGGGAGTTAAAAATGAGACAGTGCTGGCTATCTAGGCCTGCCACGACCACGTGGAAAGCCGCGTCCTCGCCCCCTTAGCACCTTGCTATTCGGCGGCGGACTCTTGGGCCTCAGAAGCTCAATCCGGCTGGTGCATCCGGTGGCCGGGGCCTCCGCAAAGTACGTTTGATAGACCTCTGCATTGAAATTGGAGTTTGTAAGCTCTGGTCCAAGGGTCAACCATCCTGGTCGGATGCTGGAATCCCGGCCAAACAGATGCAGGCGTCGGCGTCCCAGACAAAAGTGCTCGATGATGTGAAAGATCTCGATGGGTTTCTCAAAGCTGCCAAACTCCTCCTCCTCCGAGATAATCAAATCAATGTCCACATTGGCATGGATGAAGTCCCCGTCGGTGGAACGGCGTACGGTGCCCTTGATGCCCATCAGGCAGTGCTCCTTGGTGCGCTGAAAGACAGCCTTCGGTTCGAGCTGCTTGGAGTGGCCGGGCTTGTTGATATTGGTGCGTATCCAGCAGATATCCTCGCACCTCCGGAAGCCCCACTTTTTCAGGCAGTTGCGACCCATGTCCAGGCCCTCCGAGGAGCCGCACCAAAGGAACACAAAGGAGCGATGAGCGGCTATCTCACCCACATCCAAATCTGACAAAGAACAGAAATTTACAATCAAAGGATTGATGTATATCAGAGCCAACTTACTAAGTATATCATCCCAGTTCCAGAAGACGCGCGGTGCTCCTCCAACGGTGGCCACCGAGGGCGCTGCCCTCGCATACTCCTCCAGCGGGGGCTCAATCAGGATCACATCGAACTTGGTGCCCAGGGTCTTGAACTCCAGCGTCTTGAGATCCGCCTTCAGATACATGGGAGCAGAAGCCGTGTCCTGGATGAGTTTATCCTTCAGCTTGATGAGTTCCCTCAGCTTGGGGTATTCCTCGAAGCGATCGGCCAGGCCCACGTCACGGATAAAGTTCTGGGGACGCTGTCCCGTGTCCACAAAGTGCTGGCAGTAGTCATTGTGCGGATTGGAAGACTGTGTTCCCTTCAGGAACGTGGATGAGTCCCTGTAAATTATTTCATTGGGAGTTTTCTTCGAGGACGAAGCGCCGCCATCCTCCTCCTCTCTCTGCCCGCTGGGATTCAGCTGGCGACTGTTGTTGGTGTCCTCCGCATTGCCCAGGACCTTCTTCAGCTCATCCACGCTGGATAGCCCAAACTGAATAATGATGAATACACATTAAACTAGCATTAAATTGTTTTCATTGCCAGGATGCTTACAGTTTGCGCTAAAAGCAAGCGCCGCTTGCGGGATCGCTCCTGGGAGTTCTTCAGCACATCGCTCATGGTCAATTTTGCTAAAAAAAAACGTTTTAAAATCGGTAGAGTAGTGTATTTTAACGAAAAACTCCAAACTTAAAATAAAGGCAACTAAAATTTGCCGTCTAGCGATGGTAACTACTAATGGCGGCTATCGATAAAAACTATTGTTTAAAATTATTTTAGAAAAATAATTATATTACTCAACAAAATGAATATCTTAAATGAAAATTAGGTTTGGAATAACGAAGAAGTACTTTCAATTTTCTTAATATAAATATTTTAACTAGACTGAATATAAATAAATATTATTCTTCTTACATAAGAAGTATTTACAGGTAGTTTTTCTTTACTTTTATTTTTTTCTAAGCTTTGAGTTGGCTTTTTTTTTAGACTTCTGCTTTGACTGGAAATACTTATTTAATGCCTGTATATAACAACTAAAATTTATTTGGAAGAAAACATACTTAACTATCGATAGACTTTTATTCTCCCCATCCCTAAGGAACTCCATTCACAGTAAACTCACAGGTGACGTTGCCATTCACAATCAACTGCATGCGTCGCCGGAAGAAATTTTATTTTTGATTAAACATTTTTCGCTGCAATAAAGCGTTAAATTTAGTGAAATAGTTTAAACTTGAAACGAATCGGGCCGCAGGATGAAGCTGGTGCACAAGACGCTGCTCAGCGCACTGCTGTTAGTGGCGGTCTTTGCGGTCTACACCGCCGCGCAGGCAAGACCTAAGGTTTGTTTTTGGTGGCCACGTCACTTTTCCTGGGTGCCGGCTTGGAGGTAACCACTATGGATTTGTTATCTTTTTTCAGACGGGCTTGTCGCTGTCGGAGAAAGTACAAAACCTGGTGGACATGAACATGAAGAAGCCGCTGCTCCGCTTTAATGGCCCCAAGTTCCGCGAGTATGTGAAAAGTGCTCCGAAAAACTACTCCATGGTGGTGATGCTGACGGCGCTGGCGCCATCACGTCAGTGCCAGATCTGTAGGCATGCCCACGACGAGTTCGCCATCGTGGCCAACTCGTACCGCTTCTCCTCGATCTACTCCAACAAGCTGTTCTTCGCCATGGTGGACTTTGATGAGGGCTCTGAGGTGTTCCAGCTGCTGCGCCTGAACACCGCCCCTGTTTTTATGCATTTCCCGGCCAAGGGCAAGCCCAAGGGAGCCGACACCATGGACATTCACCGTGTTGGCTTTGCCGCCGACTCCATTGCCAAGTTTGTGGCGGAACGCACGGATATTACCATTCGTATTTTCCGTCCTCCCAATTACTCGGGCACGGTGGCCATGATCACTCTGCTGGCCTTGGTTGGTAGCTTCCTCTACATTCGGCGGAATAACCTGGAGTTTTTGTACAATAAGAACCTGTGGGGCGCCATTGCGGTGTTGTTCTGCTTTGCCATGATCTCGGGCCAGATGTGGAATCACATTCGCGGACCGCCGCTGGTGCACAAGTCGCAGAACGGAGGCGTGGCCTACATCCATGGCTCCTCGCAGGGACAGCTGGTGGTGGAGACGTACATTGTCATGTTTTTGAGTGAGTTTTGTGGCTTTTAAATTTTTTTAAAAAGGTTTTAATTGGATTTCCCTTTTTTGCAGACGCCATGATTGTCCTGGGCATGATTCTCCTTATCGAATCGGGCACACCAAAGAGTCACAACAAGAACAGGATTATGGCCATGACGGGTCTGGTGCTGCTCACCGTATTCTTCTCCTTCCTGCTGTCTGTATTCCGGTCCAAAGCGCAGGGTTATCCCTATAGGTGAGTTAAGCCTTCGCTTTTTATGGCACTTCTTAATCCTTGGAATCATTCCTCTCCTTGCAGTTTCTTGTTCAAATAGACTGCAGCAGGACCTGTTTCCCCCCCGCGTAATATATCGTTCTTTGTAGTTAAAAATCACCCAGCAGAGCGTGTAAAAACGACTTTAATAAAAAATTCCACTACTAAATTATTTTGTATACAAAAAATGCGAAAAAGTCTTTAGAGCAGGAACGGAATGATGGCACGTCGGTTCTTTGGATAATCCCTGAAGGTCTCCTTGTACCACTTGTGGGTGAGCAGAGCATTGATCGTTTGGTTGCTGGCCACCCACAGGAAGATAAGGCGCCAGATCCGCACCGGCATGTACAAATCGGCGATGCAGAAGTACATCACCACCTCGAGGAACATGTGCGGCGAGGACAGGAGTTGGAAGAGTCCACCCTTGGGCAGCAGATGCTTCTCCGTCTTGACGCTACCCGTTCGGGGATCCTTCCGCAGGTTGACCAGGATCATGTTGCTGGCATATTGCTGCTGCCAGGCGGCGGTGAACACAACCAGGTAGAGTATCTGCTGGCCCGTCAGCTTGTCCAGGGCAAACTCCATGGGCCGAGTGCCGCGCACAAAGCCCGAGGTGTTGGATAGCAGGGCAATGATGGCCCCAAAGTAGTGGACATAGCCCACCACATAGTGGCTCAGGTTGATCTTGCTATGCCTGGAGAAGATCTGCACAAAACTGGTTTCGTAGAAGCGGCGGGTGCACTGCAGCGTCAGCATAAATGCGCCCACACAGGCCGTCGTCGAGTCGATCTCCACCTTCCGATGGCTCCGGCCGCCGCCCATAAAGTCCAGGAAGCGGAGGACATACTCGGGAGCCTCGCGCTGATCCCTCACCGTCGCCACCAGCAGGAAGAAGCCCAGCCAGCTCCAGACCACAGCGAAGATGTAAAAGTGCTTGAACCAGGACTTGGGCACCTCCAGCCAGGCCACCAAAGGATCCGTTTCGCCCTTGAAGCTGTGCTTGCCGTACCGAAAAGACTGCCTGATGCTATTCGGCAGGTACTTCTCCAGGAATGTCATCAGGCCGCCAAAGAAGACGATCGTGGCGATGAAGGTGCCGAATATCATCTGCAGCAGGTTGATCTTGTACCGATCGATTAGGTTTTCAAAGAACTCCATCGATCCAAAGTTGGCGAGCGCCATTGCGAAAATTCTCGAGTCGATGCAGCGCGGAAAAACGGTAAAAACTTTCTCCGGCCGAAAACTTGCGGAATGTTCATTCTGGCCGCTGCCAGGGTTGCCAGCGTGCGCGAGGCCGGCTTTAAAGGGTTGCAACCGTTATGGAAAGTTTATGCGGGAAGGATAAAGCACATAAATTAAATCTTGCTTAATTATAAATTATAAAAATATTAAATTAAATTATAGAAAATGTCATATTTTAATTTGGTATTGTCATATAAATAAACCCTGAAGTTTTTTTTGGAACTATCTAGCTTGCCTATCGAAACCAGCTTAATCGATAACATTTTTTTTGTAAAAAACAATCCTTTATTTATTTGCCTTTAATATTTCAAAGAGCAACTTAAATTGGCTACAGTTTCATGCTTGCATATGCATATATATAAATTGATAATTACGATATGGCTTGTCTATGTTTCGGCAGGTGTGAGTATTCTTTTAATGCAATTGTGTTAACGCTCCTCGTCTATATTGCTTATTGTTAATATTCCAACGCTTCAGATCCAAATTTGCCTGCTTCTTTTTTAGCAGTAAAGGACACGAGGAGATGGTTGTCAAATATCCACACCATTCCGGCCGAGAGTGCCGCCCTTGTATGGAGGAGGCTTGGGTCGAGCATAAATGCTGGAGGTGCCACAATCCAACTGATAAAAGCTGTTGTTGGGACTTCAAAATATGAGAAAATATATTAAAAAGGGGTTTATTAGATAGTAAATAATAAAAGCTCACCTCTGAGACCTCATACTGATATTATCCAGAAGGAAATTAGGATCTTTCAGGCTCTTCAAGGTGGTTATGGGTTGATTGGATTTGCTATCCGAGCACTGGACCATCTGAACCGTCGAGGACATGGGATAATCCAAGCTTGAAGAGCTAAAAAACACGCAAATTTAACAAGAAAGTTCCCCATAATTTATGTAAAGTAAGAACTCAATAAATAACTTGGAAAATCACCTCTCAGAACCATCATCCGGATCAGAATCGCCTGATGCGCTGGGCGCACAGGACTCTTCGCAGATGTGGAAAATGTTGGCAAAGAAAAACTCAGAATGCGGATCGAAACTAAAGAGAAAAAAAAAAAAAACAAATTTATAAAAAAAAATTAAAAATTATGACCCACTAATCTCGGGACTTTTCCCACTCACAACTTTTCGTGCTGAAAGCACAATACCGCCGACAGCATTCCTATTAAGATGGCAAAGATCATGCCTGGAATGGCAAAGGCAAAGGCAAACTCATCGATGTAATTCCGTACGGGCACATCCTCCCTTGAGATTCCCATCCAGCGATCCTGCTGCTCCTGCCTGGGCTGCTCCTCCGCCGCCTGCTGCTCATTCTGCTTGCCGCTGTGGTAGAGGATCTCCGTGGGCGATTCCACGCCCACCATTCGAAAGGCACACCAGTCCAGCTTGAAGCCCACATTCTCAAAGATTTTCTGGACGGAGGTGCGCTTGTAGGTGCAGGATGGAAGCTTATACAAAGGACGCACTTCCTCCTGGAGCTCCTTTAGACGGGGTGAGAACTGGGCAAAGCTGCCTACGTGGACGATGACTCTGAGAGATATTAAAATATTTATTAATTTATTTAATAATAATATTGTTTCCACACTCACCCCTCTCGTTGCTGCGGACGCAGAGGCAATCGTCCTCCCATATTCACAGCCGATTCCATAAAGACCACACTCAAGTCCTCTTTGCTATTTGGCCACAAATCCTTTCGGAATATATTGCGCAGATTCTCCACCCTGCCAGGATCCATTAGATGCACCCAGTTCAAGTTGTCGATCTTCATCTGGACGACATTTGGTGTGGGAAACTTGTGGGCCACGAACATGGCCAAAACAATGCGACGAGTCTCGTAATTCTGGCGATTTAAGGCCACCACATCCAAGCTAATATCCTTGCCAGCCGCTGATTCCGGCGGTGTGCCGTAGAGGAACCCGGCATGGTACTCGTGGCTATACATATATCGCATCCAGCTGGGCAGATCGGGATAGTTCATCAGCGAGGGACGATAGCGAAACTGTTCGCTGATGACCTGGTGTGTCCAATTGAAGAGCTGCGGTTCGATTTTGTACGTGAAGAGCTCCCCCACACTGGCCTGCAGTTTAGTGCCCGCCGCCTCCTGGCTCCACATTAAGGCCAAGATGGGCCATATAAAGCTTAAACGATTCATTTTAATTTAAATTTCCTGCCTTCGATTCACAAGCACATTTTTAATTGACAATAAACAAGTACTAAATCCGCCCAGAAAGCCACGAAAAATTCCGATGGTGTGTATCCAATTGAGAGAGGTAGGGAGATGTGAGATTTTGAGATGTTTTCCCCCAAAAAATATTTTGTTTTTATTTAAAAAGAGAGCGCCTGCGCAATGGGGTTTCGTAATAAAAACACCTGTGACTAAGGTCAGTTTTGGGTTTAATAATGAACAATTTATAGAATTTGGCATTAAACTTAACTTTCATTTATAAAAATGATTATTAAAAAATGGTTAATAAGTAATTATCAAGTTCAAATTAAAATTGCAAAATAACGTTTTATGTTTCCAGTTATCGACAGCTAACTAATCGATAATTTCTTAAACAATAAACTGACTCCCATCGCTAGTTGAGTGGCAACCCTAATCAGCTGCCGCCTGGCAAATTTCGGGCTAAAATTCTTGGAAACCAATACGTGGCTACCGCCGTATCTCGCACAAATTGGAAGAAGGAATGTCTGCTGACGACAGGTAGCAGCAGCAGCAGCAGCAGATGCACCTGTTTAATTAAGCGGTCACCCCCTTAAAAAACAAGCCAGACGATGTTTCCCTGCCTGTGCCAGCTATGTTTCTATCTGCTCTCCGCGATTGCAGTTGCGGTTCTGCTGGTGAGTTCTCCTTGGTAAACACACGTAAATCACTATCTAGTTATTGATAACCGGACTATACACAGGTTGTGGCGTTGGTTTTGTACAAAACCAAGCCCTATCCCAACATCAAAAGGCACAAGGATGAAGAGACATTCCTAGATCCGCGGAGCATCAAGACAGTCACATTTCCCAGCCTTGAGGAGTCGCCCAGTTTGGAGCTCAGTGTCATCGTGCCAGCTTACAATGAGGAGCTGCGATGTAGGTGTTGCCTTTCATGGTTAAAGTTTTCATTTATCGGTTTTTTTGTGATCAATCATGCACAGTCAAGCCTCAATTTATAATGATTTTAAAGGAAGTTTGCCTGTATTTATTTCCATGAGTAATCTATCACATGATTCATATTATTTCCAGTGCCTGCCATGTTGGACGAATGCCTGGCCTTTCTCGAACAGAAATCCGCAGGAAATCCCAGTTTCACCTACGAAGTGATCGTGGTGAGCGATGGCAGTCAGGATGCCACCGTCTCCGTGGCTTTGCGTTACTCCAAAAAGCATGGCGCTGAGAAGGTTCGTGTCCTCGAACTCATCGAGAATCGCGGTAAAGGTGGTGCTGTTCGCATGGGCGTTCTGAGTGCCCGCGGGCGTCATCTGCTATTTGCCGATGCGGATGGAGCCACCAAGTTCCCAGACTACGATAAGCTGGAGGAGGCGTTAAAGCAACTGGCGCCGGAGTGGCAAGAGGATGGCATTGCCATTGGATCGAGAGCGCATCTGGAGAATGATGCGATTGCCACGAGGAGTTTCTTTAGGTATTTATCATTACTTTAAAGCCTTATTGGGAGAATAGCTAATTTCCTCTTATATCCACAGAACCATCTTAATGCATGGCTTCCATTTCCTGGTCTGGCTCTTTGCCGTCCGCTCCATCCGAGATACCCAGTGTGGCTTCAAGCTATTTACCCGCTCAACGGCCAGGAAACTCTTCACTAGTCTTCATGTGGAACGCTGGGCCTTCGATGTAGAGCTCCTGTTCCTCGCCGAGCGCTTGAAGGTCCCCATGTCGGAGGTTGCAGTCCGCTGGACGGAGATCGATGGCTCGAAACTGACGCCCTTCTGGTCCTGGCTGCAAATGGGCACCGATTTGGGCATGATTTGGCTGCGGTATTTGGTTGGCGCTTGGAAGATAGCCGCCATCCAGAAGAAGGAGAACTGATGGGGTGAAGAGAGGGATCTCATTTCCCGTTTTCAACAAGCATTTTTTTGCATTACCAAAACTCTAAAATGAACTCTGAATACTATTTTTGTGTAGGCCTTTAAAAAGTGTAGTTAAGTACGCAGTATTTGTTCTAATAAAGTAAAAGAAAGTAAATTAAAATGCAAATTAGCTTGTTATTAAAGTCTTTAGATAATTATTATTTTATATACTAAATTCTTTAACAATAATAGTAGTAAGCTTGCAACCTAATTATTATTATTTTTTTGAAATTAGTGGCACCCTGGATTTTTTAGTATTAAATCTCCGCTGTTCCAGATTTTTTAGGAAAAGGCCACATCTTCATGTGGCAACACTCGGTAAAGCCCACATTTCATCTGGCAACACTGGACAGACTGGCTGCGGCGGCGCGTTTTGTTCGGTTCCTCCTAATTCCTCACAATAAATAAATAACAATAAAGTTAATTATAATTAGCCAAACGCCGACTGCAGCCGCCATAGCTGCCACTTGAACAAACAAAAGAAAAGTGCCTCCTTTAAGTCGTAAAGCCGTGAAAGTGCAACTGAGAGAAAAGTTCCAGGAATTCCTGCGCCTGTTGCTCTCTGCGCTCAGCTGTGCCTACCGCGCGGCGTTATATTGTTTATAAAGTGTTTGTTTTTTCGCAGTTTGCAAATGCTGAACAAGCCGGGCGGTTGATTTTTTATATTTGCCTCTTCGCGTCGTCTTCGTTGTCGTCGTCGCCGCGCAAACGAAAGTGATTAGTTACTATATAGTCCCGCTATTCTCCAATTCTCCAATTTGGGGCTTGTTGTTAGCAAAGTGCGGTCTCCAACGTTGCGTTTGTTGTTGTAATGCGGTCGGGTCATTGCTTCAAATTGCTTAATCAACGGCACTTGTGGTAAGCGCGAACTGGCACAGTTATCAATTTGATTCCCTTTTTTATTTATTCTCTCCTCTCCCTCTCTCTTTAGTCCCATGTTGCGCTATCGAATTTCGCCGTTTGTTCTTTGTTTTATCAGCATTTATTTACTGCCTTGCAAGCTGCGCTTGAAAAACTATTGGGATTTATCGCTTTATGAGCTGATAAAAAAGAGGCGACATTGAAAAGAGGGAGAGTTGGAACATAGGGAGAGTGAAAAATAGAGCAAATCAGAGAGTTTTCAATTATTGTTTTATAATTGATTTTATACGATTTTTGGCGATATTTTTAAAGTTATTATTACTAATAAATAAAAAAAACCCAAGACGTAATTTTATGTGGCACTAGCTAGATTTTTAATGCAGCTGATAAGAACGCGGAAATCCAATTTGTTTCTAAGCAGAATGCAGTGCGTTTACATGTGGAATTCCAATTGTAACTCACAGATTCTATTTTGTTTTCATAAAAATATAGAAATAAATGTATAATTGCTTAAATATCTGAATTAAATCAATTAAAAACACATTAATTTATAGACAAACAAATAGAACTGACAAAAAACCAACCAAACGCTTTCCAATTGTCTCGAAATTCTTGCTAAGGTCACAGATTCTCTTCCTCTTCTCTCTCTCCCACTCTTCTTAGCATCGCGATTCGCGACTAGAAAAAAGCTGCGACAATAAACAAAAAATTAAATGGCAAAGAAGAATACAAACTAAGCGCGACCGAAGACCATTTGCGTGGCGAAATTCAAAGTCAAAAACGAGTTGCCAGGCCACGCCCGCTATATGTGCATAAGTATATATCCGTATATATATTGGTACAAGTATGTGTACGCTCCTCCGAAAAGATTTATGTACACATTGCGCCTTCTGCCTTTTTTCGCCATCCTTTCCTCCTTTTTTCCAAGCCTCTGGTTGCCTCGGTCCGTGTTTATTTTATTACTTATGGCCATGCGCAGGGAGCTCGTCGAGATTCTCTACTCTCCGCCTCTCTTTTGTGGCGGCTCTGCTTGATTAAAGAGGGCGGGAGGAGGTGGGGGTGGGCATGCAGTTGTAGTTGTCGCTTTTGTTTTGTTTTCGTTTCGTTTATATGTCAGTGCATGTTCAGGATCAGGAGTGGAGTTAGGGATCAGCAAATAAATAAATTTTTAGAAATAAAATATTTCTTAAATATCAATTGGTACATTTTTCATTGTGAAAATCCATAATATTTTCCTTATTAAAAGTGTTTTTATGAGCTCGTAAAAATCAAACAATAAATTAATGTTTCACGTTATATTTTTATAACCCAGTATAAAATTTATTTAAGCCCTAAAATTTCCCGCATTTCGCTCCTGCGTAGATTTGCCGCCTCTTGTTAGCTTTCGGCGAAGTGTGATAATTCCTGCGCCTTGTAGTTGTCTTTTCGCTTCGCTTACGTTGTGTTCCCTACAAGAAAAGGAAGAAGACCGGAGAAGGAAGAAGAACCAGAAAGGGAAACGGAATATCCCGCTTTGGAGGCTAATCCTTTAATCCGCTCTGTGCGCTGCAGCGACTTCAAGGTCAGCGAGTGATCACTGTATATAGTATACTTAAACGTCTCCTGTCTAGTCCGAGGGGGCTAATTAATTGTCCGTTTAATCGTTCGATTTGCTGCAAGACTCGTCTGTCCACTCTTCTTGCTCTCCAGACTAGTCTCTGTCTCTAGTCTCTATGTGTCGCTGTATATGTGTATCTGATGGATGTCAGCCGCAACGCCCACGGCAATTAGTCAGCCAGGTAACTCCCGGTGATCCAATGGCTGAATGGCTTTAATCTTTCAAAGGTTCATTGGCTCGAGGGCGCTCCAAAAGATTCGCACGCCCACGCCCCCTACCGAAAACTGATTTATGACATTGTCTTCGGCGTGTGTTGTAACCGATTTCTTTTGCTTTTTGTTGTTGTGTGTTTGTGCTTCTAATTTTAACCCATCACTTGTGACGCATTGGAAAAATGGCTCATAAAATTATTCCGAATCACTTTTCGCAGTATTTGCTGAAGAGTTTATTTTAAATGGTTGATATACACTAAAGATTTTTTTTGTGATTCTTAGAGCTATAAAAAATATTTAAAACCTAACCTTCTTATAAAATTCTTGGTTTTCTTCTAATACGTAAATATTTATTAGTATTTAAGAGCCCCATAAATTAAAAGCTATTAACAAAGCGCAACTTTTGCTATTAAAATAAGTGCTTAAATATTTTCAAAGCATTTGTTAATAAACTATCTACTTTGAAAGGGGATTTATAAATGGGTTTAATATTTTTATGTTTGTCCATATCCATATCATTTTTTTGAATTTAAATAAAACTTTATATATTTGATAAATTAATTTAATCGCTCTTTTAAATATAAAAGACTCTTTAAATCGTTTTGTTACTTTTAAATAAATACATTGTTTACAGTATCAAAATCTGTGTAAATGCATACATTATTTTAATATTTCCATTTTGTATAGATTTTATTTTTAATTGTTCCTAAACTCCTATGTTGTTATATTTGTTTATTTTCGTATTCATTCTATAATTTTCTGACTATTTTCTCTAAATTAACAAGAATGGGTTAAATATTTATTTGTAATCTCCCCCAAAATATTAACATAACTTTTTGGGAAACTAATAATCGTTGGTTTATTATTATGGCTTTACAGATACTTTTTCTTGTCAAGATGATGATGGGCACCAAGCATCGGAATTCACACAATGGCAGCATCAAGTCATCTTCATCGATGCGATCCAGCAGTAAATCCTTTCAGGCCAAATTGGATAGAATGTCGGAGCGGCTTTACGATGTGGTAAAATCTGGTTCGATGGTCAAAAGGGCCCAAAACAAGAAACGTTTCACGCCCGTGAATTACAAACATCGCTGGTTCGAGCTGACCAAGCAAACGCTCTCCTATTTCGACTTTGAAAACGTGGAGGTGAGTCATTTAATTACGGATTCATGTCAACAACAGGTTTAATTCGAAATACACATACATTTAGCCATTAATCAACTAAATGAATCAACATAATCTTATCTGAAATTACAAAATATGCGTTGATAAAATCTGTGATTTGGAAACTTTAGTTATAAATTTGTCTTTTTTATCGATCTGCGAAGTAAACAAAAAAATATATTTTTTCTTATTCAACGAGTTTATTTATAAATAACCAGAGAGATTGCCAAGAATATCAAATATAATTATTAATAATATAACAGTCAGGAATAGGTATTTTCTTTTTTATTTATTTTTTTATTTTCGGTGCCAAAAAAAACAATCCATATAATATAATAAACCAAAAAACTAGTGAGATTACTGTAACCTAAATTTGTAAATCATAGATATCAAATAAGAGAACTCCCAGTTGGAAAGCACTGTAGTTCCCAGCCAAAAGATAACACTATAGCCGAAGTTAGTCAGTTGCCCGGCTGACAATGACACTGCTTGAGAGATTTCGAGGGGTTGGGAACGAGTACTACGGACAGGGATCTAAAAGCTAGGAAAGGGAACTACGTACTGAGCACGGGGAGTACGAGGATGATGAATTAAAATGAGGGCTCCCCGTTCATTATTCATGTTCAAGTGGGCGTCTCATCTTGTCGTTATGGTTTCGTCATTTATTGCGTCGTTATTACGGCACCTACCGGCTAGCAATTTTCACCACCACACGGAAAATGAGGGGACTGGAGAGAGGAGAGAGTAGGTGGGGGCGGAAAAGTTACTCTGCTCCTGCAACCGGCTGCTTTCGTTTCAAAACAAATGTCGCTTTTTCAGAAGAAGAAAAGTCTCCAAACGCCGCTTCGGCAACATCCCTTCCAGTCTGGAAATTAACCACTGTGGGGGGTGGAAAATACTCTCCAACACACACACACCAGCAGCTGTTAGCCGGTGAAAAAACCCACCCTCGGGTGTAGAGTTACTGTCCTATCCCGCTTTATGCCACTTCCAATTGGAAGTTTCCCATGCGCGCAGCGCTTCCCCCGTAAAAATCCTGGATGAAGTTCAGTAACCGTGGCAGGAGTTTCTATCCTGGCTTGGTCGCATAAGGACGTGCCTTCGTACGTGTTTTTCTGCGCTAAAAATCATTTTCCGGCTCCCTTAAAAAACGCTCTATTAATTGTTTTTTAACAATTTGCTTATTACTACTCTAACTAGATTTAAATAAACGTTGTTTATAATCTCTTTATCATTAATAAATCGTGCTATTAATCGAAATACTAAGAGTTTTCTAACGCGCCGGCTGCTACCCTTGAAAATTTGATTGGTTTTTCAGTGGCTAGGTGAAACCACCCTTATTTCTCATTATTCGAATACAAATGTTTAACTAAAAACGTTTGAGTAACTAACTTTAACATTAAAGTTCAGTGAATATCCTGTTTTCCTTACCCATAAAAAAAAAAACAGTAACAAAATAAAACATTTTTAAAAGCAATTCCCTTCCATGGCGTCGTTGGAAAATTGTGTGCGAATCTAACCGAAAGCCACCGAAGAAAAAAACGGGAAAAGGAAAGAAAACGCCCCACCCAAAACAAAAGTTTTTCAAGTGTAGCCAGCTGCCTCAGTGTGTGTGTGTGCGTTAGTGCGTGTGTGTGCGTGAGTGTCCTGCCGCTCTTTTTGCCGCACCCCAAAAATATTCGAATTTCGTGTGTTTCGTTTCTGCGCCTAAATTAAAAGGATTATCCTGACGCCCAACAACAGCAGCAAACAGCAAAAAAGGACGCACATTTCTGGCATTTCCTAGGTAAGCACAGGCGGGCGGAATATATACCATACATATCCCTCGGGGAGATACTAGTTTTATGTGCCAAATTTGAATTTCGTAATTGAATTAGATTGCGTTGTCGGTTTGGTTGGTTCTAAGGGATACGCCTAAAATTATGCAATAAAAATACATATATTGCTTGATTGAAATGAATGGTTATGGTTAAAGGTTTATTTTGTGGGTTTTCTTTATTTATTTATTATGTGTTGTCCTTTTTTTTGCATAAAAATAATAGAAAAATTGTCGTAATAATGATACAATGATAATGATTCTAAACGATATCTTCAGATTAGTCAGTCTTTAGAATTAATTATGTGTTTTTATAATAATTTTTATATAACATATTTTAGACTGCTTTTCAAAAGAATTTATTTCAACAGCTATTTTCTCTACAAAACAATTGTCATATCCAAGGGACTCATTTCAAGAACTTTGTACCTTTCATTTTAAGCTGTAAAATTGATTTTACATTTATTACAAGTATTCAGTTTGTTGGATAAATCTCAATGGCAGATAAATCTTCGCATCTAAATCCCAGCTCATCTTGAAAGTTTTTCAAATTTTGAGGAGACAACCGACACGGATGTCAACCACTCTCTCTTGTCACTCTGTCCCCATCATTTTCCCATTCATTTATTCAATTCGCTGGTTTTCCCTAGCCCACCCCCGTCGCTCACCGCTTTTCTTTTGTTCCTTGAAGCTGCTGCAGAGTTCGGAGGTTCGATGAACTCATGTAGAAAATGTTCAATTAATTGATTGATTCGCGGTGGCTTCTTTGTGTGGTCTCTCTCACCCACCCACCCCATTGGTGAAAAGTTGAGATGGATATGGCCAGCTGCTTTTCTCTCGATGCCCAGCCATCCTTTTTTCCTTCCTTCCTCGCTCACTGGCTTCCTTGTAGTCCAATGTCCGAGCCGTCATGTTTATTGGGGTCAGACCCTCGGACACGGAGCGGGCTGATTAATGGGACAGAGAGCCAGCAACAAGCGGAGCCGGGGCCAACTCATCCACGTAGCCACCTAGTCATTGCACAGGAATACACTTGGGAAAAAATCCAATCCATTTGCGTTTAATTTGGTAAAAATGTTTTAATTCTCTAAAGTTATAAATGACTCGCAAGGGTAATTTTAAACATTAAACATGGGCTTCTAATATTTATTAGAATTTATTTTGTAACATTTGGGTTTGTTCCAAAATTAATTTAAATCTTTTGAGCTTTAAGCTTAAACTATTGTGTAGTTTTGGACACTAAATTATTGTTAAAAGTTGCCCGGAAAATCCTTTTTATTTTCATATCCTTCATATATTATAAGGTTATATTTTTAAAATAAAATCATATTGTCAGTTAGGAAATTAAAAACTAAAATATTTAACTCAATTTGTATAAAGACTTTTTATTTTTATCTGGGTGTAGTCACTGCCTAGGCTTCATCATCATCGTCGCGGTACATCGTTGTCGTAGTTGTGTCATTAACCTGTCATAAAAATCGCAGCTTGGGCCAGGTCCCACAACAGAGGAAAAAAATAACCAACTGAAGTGGGTCTGAAGAACCAAAGAACCAAACCAAACCGAACCCAACTAAAAGAACCCAGGGACCCAAGAATCATCCTCTATGGCTCACCGCGGTGGTATGCTAATTGAACCTGGACTCTTTGTTTGCCAACACTTTGCCGTTTGCAGTTTGCAGTTCCCCCCTGCTCTCTGGCACTGCCAATGCGTTCGTTCTGCTCTCTAATACATTTCGCACAGATTAAGGCTGTAAATAACAATTTCGCGAAAGGAAGGCGGGTCGCAATGCAATGCGCGTTAAATAGAGAAATGAACCCAAAGGGGGGCGTAGTGTGAATAACGAATGTGGGAATGCACTTTCGTTTGAGGGAATTGGCAGAAAACTTATAGACACAATAAAATGATTTTTTTATACAAGAATATTCAACCTAATTGAAGTTCTTAATGGTTAAAAAAATACATATTAATAGAGGAAAATTATTACTTAAAAACTTTAAAAGAAACAAGAGCAATTAATAGATAATAAAGACAATTATTTTACAAATTTTCTTTAAATAACTAAATACTAACAAAAATATAAAAAATGGAATGTAAAGAATTCTAAAAATATCGCATTTAACGTTAAAATGTTAATATTATTCAAATAATACCTAAACGCGTTCTTAAATAATTTATTTGTCTCTTTTTCTAACAATATTCGTCCAATATAACCAACTGAACCGTTGGAAGATCGGGTTGGTACAATACAGATATATCGATATTTTCTACCCACCCCAATAAGTAGTCCAAGAACATCCTTCTAATAACACCTTCCTCCTTAAGATAATTGCACCGACTACCTAGCTAATACCTGATAGCTATATTTATGGCTCTGTCTTGATAAAACCTATATGACGTGCTGATGTGCATACCCTTTCTCCGCATATATATATTTTTGAGCCCATCCCCATATTGCCTTCCTCCAGCTAATGGAGGTAGGTGCCATCTGCATGGTTCCTTTCGGGGGCAATGCCACCAACGTTAGCCCTTCTCTCAGCTCTCGAGGCTCGTAAATGTGTGTATGAGTTGTAAATGCTTTTCCCATTATTGATGTTCGCCAGGGAGTGTGTGTGAGTGTATGCAGAAGACTAATCCTGTCCAGTAGCCACTTTGGAAATGAAGAAACTCCTTTTCTCGCTGATTTTTATGACTTTTCGAAGAGTTTTCATATAATTTTTTACGACCGCGCTACGAAAGTGTTACTGAAACCCGAAGCTAGACCTGATCAATGTCTCACAATTGTAAGGCCTTTTACCAATTAGACTTTTAAATTTATCACTTCATATGTGTATTTTTTTAAGACCTTTTGCAGTGAAAGAAAAATGTGTCTCTTGCCGGGGAGGGGATTATTACTCATCGCTGGCGTTTTAAAAAATTCTTCACGAATTGACACCTTTTAGGAGGAGAAAAACACCGCCGACGAACGGGGCTTAAAGCCGATTTCGTAGAATTACAAAAGCCCGCATGGCATCCTCCCAATGCTGACAAATTAGCGGAGGAGCCAAGCTGAATATTTCTTATATGTTGGGTGGTCCCGTTTCCAATCGTTGTCGTTCATGCTTTTATAAATCTTCGCGGAGCATTTATTTTTTTTCCCTTTTTTTATTTAACACGAAATTGGCGCCAAATCCAAAATGTTTTTGATAAGCTCCTTCATCTTCATTTTGATGTTTTTTGTTTTTTTTTTCGGGGGAAGGGAGGGAATCTTGACTCTGACATATGTCGTTCCTCTTTTTCTGATCGGCAAATGAGTGGCTGGCATGAAGAGCCGCTGTCCTCGATTTTGTTTATATTCCTGAAAACCTTGGAAGACAACCTGACGTCTTCTGCGGTTGCCGGTCGCCAGTTGCCAGTTGCAACCGCAGGCTAAATGACTGAAAAGGCTTAAGCCTGATTACAGTTACTTGTTTAAGGCTGATACTCTGTGATTTAAAAGGGTATATAGGTTTATAAAGGTTATGGAAAATATTTATAAATTAAAATGATTGGAAAAGGGTATTATAATATTTATTTATTATGGTATTAAAAACACAAACATAGATTTTTTTTTGTAAAATATTTTACTGTGGCATCCTTGTTAATTTTAAACACCTTCTTATATGATAAAAAATACTATTATACTTTATAATATATTTTTTATATTAATAACAATTTAACACACAATATAAGCTCCCATAGATATTCAATAATACTTCTTAAACTCAAGACCCCCTCCCCAAATGACAGCTGTCTTTAATGCTGACTAATTACCAGCACTTTTCCAGCCATTTACATGTGCACATGGCTCATATCCCCCAATCTCGATACAAAGATACATAACAATTGTGCAGAGACCAAGCCCTTTTGGTAAGCACTTGTAACAATTATGAATCACAATCGAAAAGGTAACAACACACTCCAACTCCGAACCGGGCATCGGGCATGATAATAATAAAATTATAAGGAAAACCTGTTGGTCAGTTGTGTTTTTTGCCCCGCTTCGTGTACATGATTTGCCTATTAACGGATTTTGGTTCACGGGAGATGAATCATTCAATGAACGGAGGAGCGAGCTCTGTTATCCGGCGTGTCTTGAATGCCAAATTATGGTTTTGCATCGTCTAATGAGTTGTAAATCCCTAAAGGATGTATGTATTCTTATATATCATGCCTTTTATGTTCCAAGTCCCAGACGTCGCTTTGTCTGCCGCTGAGCTTAAGCTTTTCATGCTTCATTATGCTGCCTTGAATGAATCTTTCGCCTTGCCTATCTCTTCATCCTTATTCAGGCAGCTCCACTAGCTTCTACTCCTAGCTGCCCTTTTGTTTTCCTTCGCCCACGAGCTGACATTGAGTTATTACACCCAGACAGAGTCAGAGAGATATCCCATAACCATAAAGTCCAGGTTTCCATCTAGTCCCACAGCAAGTGAGCCTAAGCCTAAACACCTTTTACGCCTCATTATCGGCCGGAGACAATAAACAATCGTTTAATTGGAAATATGCCTAAAAATAAACGCCTTTTCTGGGGAAAAACTAAAAGTCTTAAGCGTTTTTATTGGCATTATCGGCTTCAGCTATTTCCTGCTCTTAATTCAAAGCTCACGAGCCATCGAATAAAATACCGAAAAAAAAAAATATAGAAAACCCAAAAAAACAAACCGATCCTCAATAATTAGAAATCAAAGCCGGTTTCATCTAAATGTGTGAGCATGTGTGGTAAGGTGCGTTTCGAAAATATAAATGAGAATCGATCGGAAACTATTTTCTTTAATGAAATATAGAAATAATGTGTTACAGGGAAATATATCTAGATAAAAGGTCTGATATTATACCGCTCAATATCATATTGAAAATATCTTAAATTTTCATTATAGAAAATTTTTAAGAATATATTAAATATATAAATATATCGCGTTAAATATTTAAATTTTATAATTTGTTTTGTAGCATTTAAATTTTATAAATATCCGAAAAATATTACAAAATCTCTACTACTACTAAATCTCTGAAATATTGATTTTTATCAATTTTGAAACGGACTGTCTCTTGAAACCGATTCCGAAAAAAACTTGTCTACTTTCGTATTCAATAGTGTTATCAAGAAAGATGGTCTGAATGGTCAGACGCAGACCGCAAATGCGCTGCTCTGGGTTCCAGATCGTTGAGAGATGGTCTCCACCTTCCCCCGTGGCCCCCTCTGCGGTTGATGATTGATCTTATCGCGCGCCGCTCGACGCTCGTGAGTCATCATAAAAAACAACATATATTTTTTCTTCTTCAGCAGCAGCAGAAGCGGCAGCAGCAGCAGCAGCCGCTGCGATCGGCCATAAGTTGTTAGCTGTTTTGTACTTTATGGCCTTTTGGGCAGCGAAAAATAGGGGCCATCGGAGGGGGTTGGCTTCATAACTCAATGTGGGATGTCTTTTCGGTTCTGTTTAAGCTGCGTGCGAGACTCACTTTCCTCATTTATTTGTTGTTTTTTGTTTTGTTTCTTTGGCCCACACAAAGGCCGTTGCCAAAGTAGTCAGCCGCCGGTACTATGGAACGAAAGGTAGACTAAGAGTGCTAAAAACTTGGACTCTGGTGGGAACCAAACCAAAGCTTAATTACTATTTACTTCAAATTCCTTGAAATATACGTTTTTTTTCAACTGAATGAATCCACGTTTACGACTTGGCATAAATCAATGAATGTAAGGAGCTTACATTTTCATTAACTGGGTGGAGTGTTTCGCATAGAAAAACGGTTAAAATTGCCCAACAAAACTACAATTTTTGTTTGGTTTTTATAGTAAGTCCTATATTTTGTTTAGAGCTATTTATAGCTTAAGGCTATATATCATATTTACTTCCAAAAATAATTATTTATAAATTATTACTCTTCTTCCTGTTCTTAAATGTTTTCCTTTTGAATTACAAATATCCACTGTTCATCAACCCATTTATTCTTGTTAAATGCGTAACTGTAAATTCATCCGTACAATTGTCCAAGCAGAAATGTAAAAAAAAAATGTAAGAAAAATATTCACACACGGTTGTCTGGCAAAGTGTCCGAAATGATAAATGACTTTCGCCGGTCGCCGTCTGCCGCTCTCTTTGACTCCGGCTAATTTCCGCTTCCAGTGCAATTTCGCCAATTCAAAATTCCCTTGAATCTGTCGTGTAAAAGATATGTCCCGATATGAAATGCAGCATAGGCACGGCACACACACACGGACAGAGGAGACATGACCAATGATTCAATCTGTTGGCATCCAACCCATTTCCGGTTTCCATTACAGTTTCCCAGGCAAAACTCTTTTCACCCGGATTCCAACTCCTACTCCAACGCTATCGCGGCGTGTGAGCCGAGTCCGGTCACCTCTCTTACTTTTCTTTCTTAATTTTCCCTTTTTTTTTTAGTTTTTGGGGGGCGTTTCGCAGTCATCGGTCAGGAATTGGCGCAGCAGACACTGCGCTTCTGTCGGGAGTTGAGGGAGGAGCAGGAGCACCAGCAGGAGGATGATACCAGATTTCCGACCCAGACAAATTGCCCGGCGGGCGTTGCCTGTGTTCTGGCTCCAGAATCCCAGGATTCGTCGCAGAAGTACAGTGTTTGCTTACTAAAGCTGATTTTAAGTAACAGAAAATTAATTCTGAGCCAACACCAACATTTCTATGGGTTAAAATTGTTTAAAAAGGCAGTCTAGAAGTAGGCTACCGAAAAGGCAGAAAGTTGTTTTTCAAATTTATGTTCTTCATATTTATATATTTTAAATTAGTTGTATAGAGGTTCGTTTTAAAGGAATCTCTACTGTATATTCAAGCTGACCAACCAAACCAACCGCCCTCTTCCTGTCCTAATTATGTTGTTGCACATGCAGTTTCATGAATGGAACACAGCCTCCAGCTAATTCCCACATCTTTTTAAATGAATGAAAAATATTTATAAACATATTTTAAATTATGGTGCGGAGTGGAAAAAATACGACATTCATTATTACATTTTTATAGAGCATAAAAGTACCTTTGAATGAGGTTCCTAAAACAGACTCTATATAATAAAAAATATCAAATATGAATAGTTACCATCATGATTGTATGAATTGGTTTTCCTTCTCTTGATTGCAATTAATCTAAGTACATTTGCTCAGTAAATATTAAAAAATTCGATCGCCCGAACAGGGACTTGAACCCTGGACCCTTGGATTAAAAGTCCAATGCTCTACCGACTGAGCTATCCGGGCACTTGCTCGTAAGGGTGACTAAAGCCGAATATTAAGAGCGAGAACAGGAATATCAAGAGAGAGAAAGAGAGATATTCATTAAAGCACGAGTGTCACTCGGGGGTTTTAAGGTCTGTTCCAAATTAAGTGAAGCAATATTGTCTAATCTGTTATATAATACTAATATTTTAAGTTATAATCTATAATGTTTAACATATATTATTAATTTTTAATAATGCCAACTATAATATTATGTTGAAATATATTATTTCTATTAAATTTACCAAATATATATAAAAACGTTACAAATTAAAAATAAAATTGGGTTTATTTTGACACCATCCAATAGCTCATTTTCCAGATAAAAATAACAAATAGTTATTTTAGTTTTTTTTATTTGTATTTATTAATAATTAAAACAGACCTTACCTTATCTTTTTTTGGCCCAATATTGACAGCCTTTGTTTTGAAACAAAAATATACCAAAAATGCAACAGCCAACTTATCAACGCTCTGTGCTTCCTTTTGTTGTTTATGAATTATGTGTATTTTTAGTTTACAAATTATATTATATATGTGTTCTTTTATGACACCACAATAAAGTCACCAAAATAGCATCAAAAGGCCATAAAGTGTGGTATAAGAAATTATTAATGGGGTGGCAACATATTATAAAATGTTAAGACCATTGCCCAATTTTAGCACTTTTTTTACAGTTTAAAATTAAAGAATACATCAAATTTAATATTAAATACATTATTTATCAGTCAAAAAACCAACTTAAATATGCTTTTAGGCATTTAGAAAATTCGTTTCGCTTGAAAATTCAATTGGAAATTAATCCGATTTGTGACTAAACCATTTATTGATATCCCAATTAGAGTTCCCATTCAAAAACGATGGAAAAGTCATAGGAAAACACAGTGAACGACCTCCGCTAAGATACGCCGATGTGTGTGAGAGAGGGAAAATGAGGAAAATGCATTTATCAAAACATAAAAATAAACCCAAATTGCTTCAAAAATAGACAAAAGGGCGAAGACCAAATGTTACCAAGAGAGTGAGAAAGAGAACTCGGGAGTATTTAAACAGCTAACCAAGCGAAGGGAAAATGCAGGAAAAATGCCTGTGCGTAGGGGTATTCTTCTCCGTCTTCATGTTTTCCTTCTGCTTTTCTCCTTTTTTTTTTGTTCACAGCTGCTGTCAAATGGAAAACTCTTTGCTCTCGCATGTAATTACTTCTTGATATTGGGATAGGAATTTTCGGGGCTATAGGGGTTTATCTACGCTGACCTTATGACTGACAATTTCCTCTGCACATTTATCTCTTCCCCACTCCTCCGTCTACTGCCTCTGCCTTTTCCCCACTCACTTTTCAACTTTTCCACTATGTTTTCAATTATTCCCCGCGTTTCTTTGTCTCCGCGCGGACAAGTTTTCCATATGTGTGTTTGCTTAATACGTTTTAAGCGCTTTTTAAGCGTTCAAGTCACGATTTTCATATTTATTGTGGAAGAAGAACGGTGCAGCTGGGGCAGGGATCGCTGATTGATCAGCCGTATATATGTATATACATATATACTGCCGAGTGTGTCTACAAGCTCCTCTTGATGCTTATCTGACTTCGATTTTTCTTCTTTGCTCAGCTCTTTTCTTATTTTTCGTTTTCTATAAATTTAATTATTAGGCTTGTGCTGCAGGGCAAACTTTGAACTTTGTCTTATCGTTAATTACATCGCCAACGCTTTTTCGTCGTTTTTTCCCAAGATTTCCTTTTGTATCTCCATGTGATGGATCACATTGCCATGTTGATTCCACACAAACACACGGGGAATTCCAACGAAATCGCAGTTCATGGTTTGATGGCTTTTCTCAGGATGCGGACCAGGGAAATTATAGTTTTTATTCTCAACATGGAACCGAAATTTAAGGAATGTCGTACAGTAAAGCTTCTAAAAGGTTAAATTTTAGTATATAATAATTATACATTTTTAAATTAAAAAAATATTTTTTAATTATTAATTTTAAAAGAATATATTTGAGGCTTATATTTAAAAAAATTATGGTTAGACTCTTTCTGGGGTAGAGATGACAAAAAATTAAAATTTTTATTAATACTGCACTAATATTTATTGCGAATGTTGGTATACATCGATATTCTGTTTGATATATCGAACCAAAACAATCGGAAAAGCTCTTAAAAATCTATAGTTCATGTAATTATATAAAAATTTTGGCTTAAGGTTTTAATACATATACAAATAACTTACACCTTTTAAATAGATTTTAGCTCAAACCTATATATTATTTACCTACTAAAAATTTCCTGAAAACCCCGTACATCATCGTTTCAGTAGCAAATTTGCATAGCTATTATTTTTTATGAGCTTGTGTGATGGTGATTTCAGAGTATCTCGAGCCTCAGACTGTAATGCGAATTTCCACGATACATAATGCGAGAGGAAGTGCCTTGACTTGGCGTTCTTGTGTTGACAGGAAGAGGCGAAGACAGCCTAGATGAGCAGGGAATGATTTGGCACAAATTACCGTGGACTAAAATTAATTACTTGACCAGAACACAAGAGGAGCTCCGGCACCCACGAGTCAGCCGAGCATGTCCTTCTTCTTGATAATGACCAATGGATGGGAACCGGGTGCATAGAAACTAATTATATGCATATAGTAGAGGAAAATTTTCGTTTTCATTGGAAAAATGCATAAATTTTACCAGACAGAGGAAACAGATGCATGTCTTTGTTTACAATTCCGCTTTAAAGTGAAATTTATCGCCGCCGCTTTGCTCCTACGCGTGAAATTGTAATAATTAAAGAAAACATAAAGAGTGAGTCGGAAATTGAAAAACCATTACGTTGCGGCCAGTTTTCTCTCTCTTTATTACAGTTATAATTTATTTGAGGCGATTTTTCAATCGCACTCGGCATGCGGTCAGTTAAAGAAGCGCTTCGCTCCATCAATCATGATCACCCTACCCCCAGATCCAGATCTCCTTCCCCCCCAATTGATCAAAGAAGGGACTTTATGGCATATAGCATATGTATTCCTCTCTGGGGATTCGTTACGCGTCTCAAAGTCGAATGCCGAAATGGCATTTTAACATGAGTTTGGCTTTCATTAATCAACATTGAAAAGGTTGCACTCTTCTCGCTCGGTGTTCGAGGATGCACTTGAGTGGGCGATATATACTTGTCCGTTCACGGAGTGAGTTGAGGTTCCCCTACTTAACTGTCCAATTGAGTGCATCAAGCATTATAATCGGGCTCTTTTTATATGGTAATATTTATTTAAGAGTACTGGGGACTGGCAATCGTGGGAATGGGAATATTATTTTAACGATGGGTTCTAGTTTTTCGTTGTATAAATTCGAATTTGAGTCGTAACTGTAATGCAAGTTGATAATTTTGTTTATTTTTCATTTGTTTATGGGTAATTTAATGCTTGTAAAAAAATATTGCAAAGGGGGAAAAATGTGGGGAAAAGAAACATCAACAACAAATGAGAGTTTAAATATTTTTGGTACTGTTCAATATATAATAAACTGAATATAGGTTTATCGGTTATATGTATATTACAGAACTTTTTTATAAAGATTTACCATACTTTTATTCCGTAAATTCCGTTTCTTAGAAACTATTAATAATCATATAATTTTCATAGAGCTTCTTTAGTATCATTTAATGTTTATTAAAACTTCGTAATCGTCTGGTAAATGTGTTTCTTCTACTTTTAATTGTATTTTCTTCGTCTTTGGCCATCTCATCTTCGTCTATTCCTCAATTATCGTTTCATTTTCCACGCTCTCTCTTTCCGCCAACCCACTCCACTTTGACCCTCTGCGATGGCAATTTTCACTTAATCGTTTTTCCTCCCCTCTGCTGCTGCTGGTGTTGTTTCTCAATTTTCCGGGGAGTTTTCGTTGCGTTTTTCCCCTGTTTTCTTTTTCTTTTGCCTACCTGAGTTGCAGGAGTAGTTTGCTTTGACAGCTCTCTCAATTATGCACAGGTGATTGTAGTCCCATTAGGAAGGACTCTCTGGCTGCCTTTTTTCCCTGGCAACAAAACAATAGAAATTAAATAGGGATACACACTGCTACACCCTTTGCAGGTGCGCGTTGTTTCATGTTTCAACCTGTTGTGTGTTGGTCCTTTTTAGCACGCATACTCGTGTTACTTTTGGGGTCCTTTTGTTGCTTATTTCCTTGCTGCTTAAAAAGAAACTCCTTTGCCATTTAAAAGAACATCTCCCTTGGTATTTTCCGACTGCTAAATTATGCAAGAGAAATAAGAAGTTTCTCAACAAGCTGAAGGAATAATTAAGTTAATTTGAAGTTGGAAAGAATAAAGATTTCCCATGTCAAGAAGAATTAACCTCAGGTTAGGTTCTATCTGCACTTTGTGGTCTTGCCAGACTTTCAACACCCGTCAGTTGAGTCCAGTTTTTATGGGTTTCTTTGTTGGGATTTATTTATTTTCTGTTTTTATTTTTCGCCCTAAGGCATTGGTTTCGTAAAAGGTTCGAGAAACGGCGACTGCATTTTGGTTAATCAGTTTGATTAATGTTGCCCTAATTGACTTTCACTCGGCATGGCCTTTCCATTTCGTTTATAACGCATTTAAGCCAGAATTTGGCAAACCAGTTCCAGGCCATACAACTCCCCTTTCTTTTCGTTTTTAGTTTAAGGAAATTTCCATTCCAGTTTTGTAAGATGTCGATTTAATTGCCGAGGCAATTTTTAGCTCGTTTTTAGTGAAAAATCAGAAGCAGCTGCTGTTTTTGTGCATCTTTATTTCGCCACATGTTGGGAATGGGAATGGGAATGAGACTTGGGACATGTGTTCCTCAACATTCGCGCCACCTTTGGTATCGAGGGGGATACACATCGAGTATTTGCTCCACACAGGTTCATTGACCCCTTATTTTCCAAGGGAGCAGGGACCAGGAAAAAGTCAAAGTAGAGGAGAAGTCATGTCGTCCGCAACTTTGTCCGCAAAAAGTTTATCAAAAGCGCCCAGTAACCATAACTAGTCATACTTCCTCTCCTTTCGCAGTTATGTTTAGAGTTCTACTTTTCATTTCTACATCCATTTCGGTTCAGTTCAGTTCAGTTCAGTTTTCTGCTCAGTTTTCAGTTCTCTGTTCAGTTTTCAGTTGGCTATTCACGAGAAAGTGGCACGACATGTTCTTCCGCCTCCTCCGCGGCAACGCTGGCTTGGCGTGTTCAGGAAGCATCGTCGTCTGGGCGAAACTGGGTTGGATTTGTAGCAGCAACCTGACAGACGCCGGATGTCATCTAACTGTCGGTCTATTTTTCCTGCCCCTCCTCCTGCTCTGCCCCAATCTTTCCTTTTAGTTAGCCTCCATTGAGTAGCGGCTGTATTTTCGCCCACTCTCCCTCTTCATTTATGTGGAATTTTTCACTTGTCTGGCAGTTGGCGGGCTGGAATTACATTAGCTAATAATGCACAAGGCACTCTTTTGAGTTGGAATTGGGAATTACAGAAGATGTAATTCAAGAGATGGTTTTCGGAGCAAAATTGTGGTGTATTTGGGCGGTAAAAGGTCAGTGGTTTAGTATTTTAATCAAGGGAATGGTCGGTTTTTGTTGGGACTTTCTTTTTAAAATATTATGTGTAATATAAACATTAAATTCTTTTTTGTTAAAGCAAGTTATTCCAGTTTCCTAATTTTATGGATTCCCAAAAAAAGCTGTAGATCTATTTCAAGATATTCTTAATTTGAAAATAAAATATTTATATCTTGTTAGGATTTTCTTAAACGAAACAAAAGATCTTACACACCTTAAAATGTAATTTATGGTGCTATTTCACAATCTTAAAACTCGGAAACTATAAAGTACAAGCTCAGTGCATTTTAAATAAATATATGCAGCTTTTATTTCCTTAAAAAACCCTCCCCTGTAACCGATATACCCTTTTTTTTAACATAAAAAAACCCCAAGCCAGAGGCATATCATTCACGGGGCCATGACAGGCTTAATAAACTAAGTTAACTGGAGATGCCGAAAAATGTGCGCCATTTAAATTTTTATCCCTACCGTTCGGTGGCTCTTTTTTTCGGCATCGTCCTGGACTGGCATTCCACTTGACGGCACTTGAGCCCGACGTCGTCATCGTCCTTACGCCAGGGGTAATTTTTGCACGTGTGCCCGACACTTGACGGGAAGCGATGGCTTGGCTTCCAGGGACTCAAAGGGGAAACGGCAAAGGAGGAACAATTCCTGGGCCAAGACGATGCAACAATTGGCGGTGGGGAAGACCTAAAAGCGCTGCCAGCTCAATTAAGTCAACTTAATTGGCCTAATTGACTCCAGACTTTGGCCAACAAAGGCTCCCAAAAGGGGAGTGGGTCGGTTGGGGGATTACTTCGAGAGAGTGAAATTTTAAGACCGACAGATAAGCACGTTGTGCCGGTCGTCTGTCGGGTTAACTTTTGGCCCCGACTTATCGCGGCAACCCAGAAAAAAAGATCTATCCAAACAACAAAGTGAGGCAACAACAGAGACGCAGCATAAAAACCTCATCAACAACACAGCGACAGCGTTGACACAAAGACCTCAAATAAACAAGCAGCAATTTGAAAATAACAAATAAAAAAAAAAAAACATACACGCACACACAAAAAAAAAACAAAAGCTTTTGAGGAAGGGGAGGAAAAAACAAACTAAAACTGAAATTCAAGAAAAGAAATTGAACTTCCTTTTTAGCTTCTCGGTGACTTCAAGTTTGATAAAAAGCGAACAACAAATGTGTGTGCACAGGGAGAAAAATTGTAAAGGTATTGAAAGTTATAAAAAAAGGTAATAAAATGATTAAATGGATTTTTTATATTATATTGAAGTTCATAGAATATATACAAGACAATATATATAAAAAAATCTGAAATGATATGTCAAAATAAAATTTCATGCTTAATATTAAGAATATAAATAAATAAAATTTGTCACACATGTCCTCAAGTAATTCCCAACTGGTTCTAACATCCTTGAAATTAAGTGAATGAGCACATGTTTGTGCTATTACATAGTAATTTATCCTGAAAGTAACTAAATTTTTTCTTAGATTAAGGAAAATTCGTGTTTCAGCTATGAGTTCTTAAAGTATTTTCTCTATGTGCCATTTGAATGCGCTTTATGTAAACAAATCTTGTGAATAAAAAGCCAAAAACTTATTTGGGTTAAACAAGAAGAACAGCAGAAGGAGGAGGAGAAGAAGGCGGAACCATGAGCCAGCAGAAATTCAAATTCAACTTGAAAATTTGTAATGAAAATGAAATCGCAGCGGGAAAAGCCAACTCTTGGCGGCCAATTGAGATTTGAAATTGAAACTCGCACACACACGTACTCGCAGGAAAATCTACAAGGCGATCCGTTAAATTGGCGCTGCTAATGTGCGAGTTTTTATCCGATGATGATGAGTGATGGAGATGATGATAATGTCTGTAGACATGGAGCTGCTAATAGCTCCAATGATGATGATGAGTGAAGAAGAAGCTAATTTAAAGAGGCTGCGGCTCTAATGGAAAGTCTTAGTTGTTTTTTTTTTTTCTACTTGAAATCGAAAAGCTGACTTCCGTATTTGTAGAATTGGTTTTGTCTGGGTTTTAATTAGAGTGGAATTGGAGCAGAACTATACTATCGATAATCGATTTTGGGTTATAATAGTAAATGGTTGTTAATATGGAGTTTTTAATAGAACTGTTGCTAATCGAATTTTGGGTTGATTTTATATTTAAGACAAGTTTATATTTAGGTTATTGTTTCTATAATTTGATCTTAGGAAAGTCTTATGGATTTTAATAATTATTGAATTAGTAATATTTTCAGGAAGTACAGATTGTTAACTATTCTTTAATATTCAATATTAGTTTTATTTAAACAGTTGTCCACATAAATAAATAGATAAATATAAAGCTTGTTCAGCTTTTGCTTTTTAAGTCAAGGTTACCTCTATAAATAAACCACTTTTTAATATTTCATTTATGGGTAAATATAAATAATTACAGGGTTTATTATAGTTCTGTTTTTTTATATGCTTTTCGGCTGCACCTTACACTGGCCCCACAATTAACCCAAAAAATTTTATTTAGTACCCAATTATAGTAGAGCTTAAGCAAAAGTTTAACTAGAATTTAACTATAGTTTTCAACTTTAATTACAACTTTCCCGTCTAACCATTTCACTTTCAGCGGAGACGCGAACGCGGACGCATCCATTTGAAGGGCGTGCGGCTCGTGGAGGAGGCCACTGTCAGCGGGGAGGGCGGCGATCCCTCGGCACCGGATGTGAGTGGCCACAAATCGATCGGAGTAGCTGGAGTTTGATTAACCAACATTGTGCTCTTCCATCCAATCCAGGGTTATCCGTTCCAAGTGGGCTACTGTGAGATCTCTGCGTCTGCGAATCCCCAACAGCTGTTGGAGAACGGCGGAGGAGGTGCAGTCGGAGTCGGAGTCGAGGGCCAGCTGAGTTTCCGCTCAGCAGTGCCACAGTACACACTCTACGTGATCGCCACCAGCGAAAAGGAGCGCAGCGAGTGGATCCGTGCCATACGCCAAGGTGAGTCTTCGTCTTCTTTTACTACTAATGACCCCTACAACAAGAGAAGGAGATGAACTGCAGCTGTTTTTTGGCCAAATCGATTAATCAATGGTTATAATGAAGAGCAGGCGTTAAAGAAGAGGAATCGTTTTATTTTATTATATCTTTATAGTTGTTATAAATATACTTTTATTTACATCTTTTTTCAGTTTGCGAAGATAGTAATACTCCCAAATCCTATCGCTATCACCCCGGTTTGTGGTCTGGCAAGAAGTGGAGTTGCTGTAAAGGATTATCAAGAACCACATTTGGCTGCCGAGCTGCTGCTCATTGGAGGGAGGCCAACAATAATCCAAGTAAGTTAAAAATGCTTTTTATTAAAATAAGGTATTTGAATATAAACAAAAAAAAATAAAAAGGAAATCTAGCTTCAAAACAAAAAACCAACAAAATACTTCTAGATCTCCAATACACTTTTTGGTAAAAGTGTAAGTGCCGTACATAAAACTTAGTTTAGGAATTACATCATATTTTAGGGTATTTAAAAAAGAAGAACCCCAGAAATATCTAAGAATTATATATTTATTATTTATTGCTTCTCCTGTGAACATCTTATTCCCTGTTTTATTACAATTTCATCCCCCCGAAAACATCTCCTTCAAAAGCAAATAATCACACCCCAGCTGGGAGCCCAAGTTGAAGCACCTCTTGAGGCTAGCCTTGACTGCAATGATGGCGACTTCCTTGCCAGTGTCAGGCAAATGTCATTGTCAACTGTAAAGGAACTTCCCTCACAAATCCCAGGGATCCCTCCGAAATGCTCTTCTTTGTATCTGATTTTTTTCTCACTTATCGCCCCTCGGTTTTCACATGTTCTGAGTTTTGCATTTGCAACGCTTTTCCTTTTTCCTGTCGTCAGGCCTTATTTGACACATTGTCTGGCGGTGCCAACTGGCTTCTTTCCTTTTATTTTCCCCATTGCTTATTGTATGTGCGTGTCTGGAGTGCCAGGCTCTTCTGCTTTTCCAAGCCGTTAATGAGCAGAGCAGGCTCTCCACCACCAAGCCTGTGGAGAGAGAGATACTCGCACTTCTGGTTAGAGAAAAAATGTCTATCTGGGAGCTACGCACATACACTCTGGCTCTGCGGCGTGTGTGGCCGGAATAAATACGTCCCAGGGACGGGGAAATATGGTTAAGTTAAGTCCACAGAACTCTATTGCCACTTGGCACCTGGTAAAATAACAGACTATGTCTATTGACTGGCTGCGAATTCCCAATAATGTGTCTGTGGTCTGCAAATACTAGTTGGCTTAAAACGTTTGTCTTCTGTTATTTGAGTGCCAAGGGAAATGCAAATTTTGAAGGAAAACTGCAGCTTTTTAATAATATTTTATTGTCGATATTTTATTTATTTTTTATATTATGTAGGGCTTTTTATATAAAGAATGTAACATAAAGCTTCTGGAAACAAAAAATTATAAAATTATAATCGTAGCGCCCAACATCGGTACAGAATCGATTTATCAATAGCTTAAAATTCTCTCCAAATTTAAAATTAAAACAGGAAGATATATAGCTCCTCACATTTTCTTTATCAACCTCACGAGACTTTTTGTTTGATTTTCAACCAGATTATTTCTGGGTTTTTGAGTCACCAAAACAAATCTTTTGGTTAGCTGTAGATAAGGAAAAGTGTACATAAAAACAGGAAGGGGTTTAGAAAGATCTTTTGTACATCAAATCTTTGGAAAATAAATACCCTAGTTTCACCAAAAGAAATTCTCCTTTAGGTTTTGATATTCTGATAAAAGGTGTGAGAATGGAATGTAGTAAACACCTTCTGGCAATCCTTTAGCTCTCATTATCTGATTATTTTTTTTTTTGTGTTTGTGTTCATCAACTGTCATAAATATTTTGATGTAGATATGAACCAATGGCGACCTTAACCCCTGACCCGACCTCCTGCGGCAGCTGCAATAATTGTTGGAACAACTTTTCCCATTCGCCGACAGCCCGCAGATGTCAAGCTGATTCTTCTGATTGCTCATTTGTGTCATCAGATTAGATTGGGAAATGGAAAATATAGAATGGAAAATGGGACTCCACCCTACTCCAAGCCATGTGTGAGCACACTCTGTCTCAGTTTGTTTGACATTTTCCACGAATTTAGGGCGCAATATCTTCTTTATGAGGATTCTCCCTCTTCTTTTTGGGGGAACATCAATTAGAGGCGTCACTTTAAATTGCCGTTAAGTCTGCCAATTCTGGCCAGTCATTGGAGGGAGCCGCAAGGGATCCAAGGGTAACCATTGGGGAACTCCTCCAAAAAAACGTGGCGGATATAACAATAAAAATCAGGTCGCCTTCATCTTCATTTATCAGACGAGGAAGACAATGAAAGTGGAATGACTCCCCGACTCCGACTCCGGCGACTGCGATTGCGGGAGCTTGTCAGTTGCCGTTACAATAAATTAGCCTGTCAATTCCTACCGCGCCGGGTTATCGCTTTTAGCCCTTTCCTTTGAGTTCTCCAGAAATTAATTACGCTGGAATCCTTTTCCTGCGCGCATTTTGACTTTCGCCGCGTGCCAACACAACGCCTCTGGAATGGATGATGTGTTGGCCTTGCTGTAATTAAAAACATGTCTCTTTAAGTGGCCAAAAATAAGAAGAATTGAGTAAGAAATGAGTAAGAGGAAAAGTGTTGAATTTATGGGTATTACGAGGGGTTATAATAATAAATACAGAAGTGAAATTGGTAGTAAAAACGTACAGGGAAATGAAAAGAAATCATTTTAAAAGTTTTCTATTTATTTTGGTTAAAAATATGGCGATCCCTAGTAAGGAGAAATATTTAGTGAAGGTTTGCAAAGGGATACCCCTTTAATTAAACCCCAACAAAATGCATGGAATTCCCCACTTCTACGCACTGAGAGAAACTTAAATAAATGAAGTAATAAACCCCAAAAAACTGAACAATATAATCAGGCGAAAAGCTGAAATAACAACAGTGTTCTAGCTGCAATTTAACGATGTCATTGCTCTCTCTTCTCCAGATTCTTTTATATTTTTTATTGTGCTTCGGTTTTCCCTAAGTAAAAAAAAACCAAGATTTATGGGTCTCATTTTAAGTGCCACAAAAATAGTTTCATGTTGTGATTATTATCAGACTTAAAGAACTAAAAGGAAAGAAAGGGGGGAATGTTAACCCATTAAATAGTGAACCCGAAAACAAAAAAGGCAACGAGTAAACGTTTTAAAATAAATATAGAACTAACAATTCTCTGTTTAATATTTCACCAAGATATTAAATTCAATTTTGTGCATCTTTATATGCTATTTTGAACACCCCCAATGAAGGCAAAGGAGAGGGAGGCAGTAGGCTTCCTTTTCGGCCAAGTGCCCACTGGCCAGTTGTCCAAAAAAACTGGTTTCCCTTCCAGTTTTAGTTTCGGATGTATCCGCAGCCGCAGTTCGATATTTAAGAGAGCCTCAAGAGAACCTCTACAAACCGAAAAGCTGAAAAACCAAACTCAAACTGGTTTTTATTTTGGCTCTGACTCCGGCTCTGGCTCTTGGGCCAATTGTTTAAGCCTCGAATGGAAAAAGTAAATAAAAAACAACAACTGCTGCCAGCAGCCGTATCTTTGTATCTTTGTATCTCATTGGTAGTATAAGTATGCTTGTGCCTAGGCACGTGCATTGAACTTGGCTTAAGAAAACTAGGATGGAACTCTCCGCTCAGAAGATCTTCAGAAAGGAAGGAGGAGTATCCTTCTCCTGTCTATCTGTCTGTCCCCCTGATGATTTGATTAATTTCGCTATTAGCTGATCTCTCTCTGAGCCAGACGTCCGCCCTGCCATTTGATTTGTAATTAGCTGCCCCTTGTTGTCTCCTGCAGCAGCTAGGTCTCTTTGGCGAAAAAGAAAACCGAAATGCGTCCGGGTGACTGACCATGAAAACGGAGTTTAAGGCCTCTATAACTTTGAAACAAAGTTGTAGGGCACTTTGAAAAATATTGGGGAATTTATTTAAAATTAGTTTATATATAATTATAATTATATTTCAGAACGTTATTTTACTACAAAATTATTGCTAAAATAATATCATTGTATGTACTTAATGTACTTCAAGCTTTAAAATATTTGTAATTTTTACAACAAATTTTTGGAATAGTGTAAAAATCTGTGTATATAATGAATTTTCTTCAAGTGTTGATTGCCTGAATTGCGTTGCCTGTTCCCGTTCTTGAAAACCAATCCGCCAGACAAGAAACGCGCCTTTGTGCCTTTTTTGTACTCTAACAAAGAGTGTTCTTATTTTAATAAAATATTTTTAAATTATTAAAGAGAATATAAAGTGCAGAAATAATATAAAAAGGAAATATACTTGATCTGGTCTCCATAAGAAAGATATTTCATAATTGTTTAATAATTTAATAATAATTTCTTTCCCAATATTTTCTTTCTTAATATCTTCAGGGGAAATTGAAATATTTATAAGGTTATTAAATATTTTGAAACCTTTTTTATAAGGGTATTTAAACTCCGATCTTCGGGAGTTATCTCCCCTCCTCGCTGATGTTATTTTGTGTGTTAGTTGCTGCTTCTTTTTTTTTGTGTTATGTTGTTCCCTGCATCTTCAGTGGCTGGTGGCATTGGCTGGGACTTGGGTTGGTGGCTCCAATTCGATGCCTTCGACCTGCTGCCCAATGTGCCTCGCTTTCCAGCTTTATTCTGTTCTGGGTTCGGTTTGGATCTTTTGAAAAGTTTTAGGCCTGCGGTTCCCCCCCGGTTGGCCATCCTGCCATGATTAATGATGCGTTCTGTTGTGATTCGTTCTAAACGTGGGAAATCGGCAGCAGAAGTCGCCAAGCTTTCAAACGACCCTTCCCTTTCTCGGCCCGTTCTCTTTTGTTAACTCAGTTGCTTGCTCTTAACCTTTTCATCTCGCCAAAAAAGAAAACAAAAAAAAAAGAAAAGACCACGCAATAATTATTTTTGGCCATCGTCATACATAATTTCTTAAACTAAATTTCTCAAGCAATTAATTTCTTTTCACGCGAAATCTCTGACAGGTGACAAGCGAATGATTTTCTATAATCTGCCATTTGATATTACATAATCGCGGCAGGATTTGTTATGCTAATCTTGGGATTATCTGCAGAAAATGAAGTGAAATTGGTAAATAAATTCACAGCAGGTTTTAGCCAGTTTGATTAGAGGCATTAAATCAGTGGTTATTGACAGAGCTCTTGAGTTCTATCAGGTTGATGGATGGCTGAGATAATGATTTCGTCTTATGTAAATCTTTCTAATTATCTTTCTTTGAAATTTAATATTGATTTCATATTTTGGCAGCAAAACCAGTTCAGAATAGAAAGAGATATTAATTCTGAAAAGATATTATATTTTTTTAGACACATGTCTGCCATCAGCATAAATTGCAGAAGAATTTTATTGACAATGTCATAAGTTAGTAATTGTAATAAAAAGCAACACCATTTCCTCTCCTCTTTTACTATTTTTAAAATAATTTGTATGTTGATTAAGAAAATAAATACATTTTGCCTTCTTTTTGAAGTTGTTTTCCATCTTGTTCCTGTTTTCCATATTTTTCCTGTTGTTTTGTCTATTTTTGTTTTGCTCTCAAATTGTTTTCCTAATTGCGCCTTATAATTGATATTAGCTCTCTTTTGGTCTCTCTTTCGCAACTTCATTTTGGCGTCCAGCCAAAAGATGCAGTCCCCCAGCACCTCTTTTCTCTTCTACTCCACCAATGTCTCCACTTTTTGTTTTCCTTTATCTCACACTTACTTTATCTTCCTCTCTCCCTTTTGTGTGCAGTGCCCAAAAAAAAAAAAAAAAACAAAAATTTAACACACAAAAGTTGCTCTTTTCGTTATATAAAATATTTAAGACAACTTTAGGACTTTATTTTGTTATCTATTCCTCCTCTTTCAATCTGCTTACTTGTCATTTATTTTAGTCATAAGCATGTAACTAATTTTAAAACGAATCCTAACTGTAATTGTGAGTGCACACAAGTGTTCATTGATTTGCCTAGGCTCCAACAATAACAACCATGTTATATGGGGTCTCTTTATGTTTGTACTGTCTCTCTCCTGCACTTTGCTGCTCCATCACTCTCTTTGGGGATCGCATCGTCCAACACCCAAACTCTCTGAAGATCCACTCACAGCTGTAGCCCCCTTTGGGGCTCCATTCAACTTATTCTCTTTCAGCTGCTGCAGTTTGCCACTCTGTTTCTGCTTTCTCTTAAAATGTGCACTTGGAGAAATAAAAGAAACAATTTTAATATCTGAGTATTAGTTATTTATAATTAATAAATTAGCTACTGATTTGGCACGCTGCTTTAGCAATGCTGTTTATTTACAAGACAAAATAATAAACAATTTACTTGTAATTTTTTAAATAAATATTTAAGCACTAAATTTTGTCAAGTGCAGAGCTCCCTTATGTTTCTCAACTGGATTTCTCTCTTCCAAACAATTTCTTGAGCTACCTCTGCCGATCGCTCGACGCCTGCGTCTCCGATGGCTGGTTGTGTCTTGTGTATATCTCATTCGGGTCTCAGGTCTGAGTTACTTTTGAGTCTTCGACGAGTGCACAACGCAAAGCGGTTAGCGGATTGCGGTTTCGAATTCGGTTGTCGCGTGTGCCATTTAAAAATAAATAAATAATCCCAAAAGAATATAAATATTAACTGAAAAGCGAGTTAACGAAGCAAATTGCTAGATCACCGGCCCCGATAAGCTGTGTGTGTGCGCCGCCGAAAGTGCAATAATAATTCAAGAAAGTCTGTAAATTTACGAGCGAAACGTGCATTGCGGCGACAAAATGTAAAATGCTCAGGCAAAAGTGAAGTTTCTCCACGAAAAAGTGCTCTCAAAATTGTGATCTTCCGAAAATACAAATTCTCCAATGTAAATATCTGTTTTAAAAGATCTAAAAAAGAAATTAAAATAAAGCCCAGTGTTTGGCAGCCAGGCGAAGCGAGGCGAAGAGGTTTTTCTGCCTTGATTTATCCCACTCACTCGTCTCCAAAAACAACTCATTTCTAACAGTAAAAGTTGCTTATGTCACGACGCACATACACAGGCGTACATGCGGTTTCAAACCCTATTTTGAGCTCTTCTGTGGTCTGGCAACTCTGCCGCGCAGCCGAAGTAAAGTTGTTTAACTTGTTTCTTTTTTTTTTCGGCGTGCCACCAGCAGTTTTTCTGCTTTTTTGCCTTTCGTGCTTATCTTTTGCGCATTTTCTAACAGTCTTCTGTCACCTGCACCCGCCGCCCCCTGCCAGAAATTCATTATTTTTTCCCTGACCATTTGCTTAATTAACTTGTCGACAAAAAAAAGAAGAAACTAACTTTCTTGAGCTGGAGGAACTCCCCAAAAAAGTTATTCTTAGTTTTTATGGTTTTCTTTTGTATTCTTTTCTGATGTAGATTTGGGAATTAATCAATGGAAGTGTAAATCTTGGATTTTTTTTAGCCAGGCACGTGTAAAAAGATAGGAATCTGTAAAGTTCTCTGAAAATAATACTACTATTATTTTCCTCTATTTTTTTTAAACAAATTAAATCCTTAAACAGCTTCTTATTACACTTAGAACTAGCCTTATATAGCTCCCTTTTTCTTCTATATATAAAAATATAGTACATAAGCCTCCTGTTCACACCAGACCAATTAGCAGAGTGAAAGAGGGCGCCTCCAAACCTAACGAACTTCAATTTCCAAGTCGTGTTTTATGGCCCTGAAAAATTCTAAGCAGGTAGCCGCCAAATGATCCCTAAATCCTCCTTCACTGCCGTGTTGTGTAATTCAATATTATTCTTCTTGTGGATATTTGTATTTATCCCAAAACAGGATCCTACGAAGCAGCTCAGCTCAGCTCTACTCGGTTTGTTTTGTTTTCTTCTTTTCCTCATTTGTTTTTCGATCGAGTCTTGTGTTTAGGTCACTTTGCTTTAACGAGAATTTGTTGGCCGCTCGCCGTTTGTTTTATGTTTATTTTTTTCGTCGTTTCTCTGACTGTGAGGCCAGCACGTTCAGGCAAATGCTTGAATACTTAAGCCTGCTTATCACGTAACCCAGCTCAGAAACGGAGCCCGTGGAAAGCCATGGTATAACTCTTGAATCCACCGACTTGACACACAGAGCGGTAATGAAAAGATATTGCCTGGGAGTGGTCATAAAGGAAGTATCAATCTTCGTCGTCTTGGGTTATTGGGTATTCATTGGTATTTCATCATTGACCGTAATTGGGTTTTGGGATGTACCTTTAAGAGGTGACAAAAGAGGCAAAAATGATTGAGAATTAGGGTTTTTGAAAAGGGAAATGCTTATTTTAAATGTATTTATTAAAAATATAAATATGTTTCTTGAAAATATACCTAGAATCAGGCTGACAAAGACAGCTATCTTATAGAAGAATTGACTCATCTAACTCCAGCTTAGTACAATTTTCTTCATAATATAAGAATCTGAAAACATTAAACCTCTGTGACTCACAGATCTAGAATCACACAATTAACCTCTGCTTTCCTATAAAACCTTCTCATATTCTCAGTGCCTTGTCATTGTTTTTCTCGCAATCGCTTGGGCCTTGTCCCCCCCATTACTTTCCATATGAATTTATCAACTTACACCTCATTTACTGACTTTATCAGTTTTTTTTAGCTCTGCTTATCACTCTAGCTTTTGTGGTGATGATCCCCGGAGGGCCATTAAAAGAATTACAAAGACACAACACTAAAAGTGCCGTTTCAAATTTCAATAGAAATCAATTCAGTCCACTCGTGTTTTCTCAGCTTTCTGGCTTGAAGCTTTTGTTTATAAAAAAGAAGAAAGGAGAAAGACAGTGACAGTTTTTCTCCTCATCTCGACATTCCCATCGTTCGTTTTCATGGTGTTCTGAAGAAGAGAAGCCCATAAAAAATAATAAAAATAACAAACCAAAAACCCATTAAAAGGTAGCTTGAAATTGTCATTAAAACTGAGAAATAAGCCGAACAAAGGCAAGAAAGAGAGAAATTAAAAGATAACCCTATATGGCGGCAAAGGCATTAAATTTGTAACTCCAAAATGTAACTACCGAGAGTCATAAATGTTTGGATTACAAATATTTTGATGGCCGGGCCGATTAAACAAGGCGGGAGGTTAACTTTCTTACCTCACTTAACAGTAGAGTGTGTGTGCGAGTGTGTGTGTGTGGGTAATTCTTGGTAAATGCGATTGGCATCTGTAAACCTCTCATAAAAGCAAATATAAAACAAACGAGGCAAAATGTTCTTAACAAATGAGCAAACAGTAAAAATCCATCCTCATTTTCTTGATGGAAAGTACTTAGAACTACAGTTGAGGTTGTTCAAATAGTATCAAAGTGGATTTTTGTAGTAAATGATAAATAAAGAAACAAGTGGAAAGAAATTTAGATTTTTATACCTTACCTCTTAAAATAAATAATAAAATAAAAGAAATTAACTTTTAAAATTCTTCTTTAACTATTTTTCTTTAAAAATTTATATATAGACACCAATTATAAAATATAACCCCTATTTCCTTGCCTCTAGCTGTAACAGCTCCTTGCCTGGGCGTTTGTGTGTGTGTGGCAGGTACCCCTAAGGAAGATATATCCATTATCCATGTTAATTATCGGTAGGAAAAATGTTTTCCACTCTCAAAACAGGCCAAACCACTTGTGTGGTGTGTGTGTGGTGTGCCTCCTCGCTTGGCTCAATTTATAATGCAAAACCAGGCTCAGACTTGGACCTCGTTGAAGGATCCGTCGCCTAACGGTTTGCACACACACACACTTACAGCCTTTTGAGTAGAAAAACACAGATACGAAAAGGTAGTTTTCGGATGCCTCTTCTCGAAGGTTGCAAATAAAAATCGGAAACAAGTTTCATCGCCTGCCACCTCGCTCACTCTCGTCTTTCCCTTACCTTACCTTGCTTCCAAACTGGTTAAGCAAAAATAAGAAAAAACTCTTTTGCGTATCGCAAAAGCCTGCACTTAGTTTATTTTTTTCTTTCCTTATTTTCTGTGCTTTTTCGTTGGTACCGTTAGCAATTTGCCAAAAGTAAATTGGCTCAAAAAAAAAAGCAAGATTCAATTGCAATTTGCCCTGGCTCTCGGCCCCTGTTCGTTCATAAAAATTGCATTTTATGGAGCCGCAAAAAAAAAAAAGCAGCGGGTCAAGGTCAGCTACGTGCCATTTCATTTCATTTTTGGATCCAGACTTTTAACACCAATCGAAAAAGCAGGCAAAGACGCCGAAAGAAGCAGGCAAGCACAACAAAAGCATGACAAGCGAAAGCAGCTACTCTTCTTGACCGCCGAGTATTTGGCGGATTTTGGCTCAGACTTTGTTGGATTTTTTTTATTCGGGCTTTAGCATTTACCTTTTGCCGGAATCAGGTCAAAGCGGCGGTTCGCAACTGCTTTCTACCGCCACGCCCCATAAAGGTTTATTTTGGCCACAGCTTTCCTTTCCTTTTTGCCTTGAGCCATTTGCCCAGCATCTTGACTTGACTCTCTTTGGGTTTTTTGTTTTTATTATTATGCCGGGTCAGGCAAGGTCAATGAGACGTCAATATGTCAACGCTTTACATATTCATTTATTCATCACAACTGTTATTATTTTCGACCACTTTTTGTGTCACAACCGACGCTCTCCTTACCTGTAATTAAAGTCCGAGAGACTCGAGAGTTTTTACGAGAGTTTTTACAAGGAAAAAAAAGGCGTAAAAATTTCACTTTTTCTTACCAATTCAACACAAGTCTTAAAATTCGGAAATCTGTAGCACAAATTGCTAGCAAATCAACCAAACAAAGAGAGGGGCTTTTGGCTTTAACTCTGTAATTCACTTGGCACTGGCGGCCATATAAATGTGCGCATTGTTTTCATATGAATATTTCCCACGACTTTTCATCGGGATTTTAGTGCTTGAATTTTTCTCAAATAAACAATGTTTATGTGGGGGAAGTGCCCTTGGTTGTGTTAAAATTAATAAATATTAGTTTAGTTAAGGTTTAAGGAGATATTAAAATGGTTTATTGTAAATTAAATCAAAGTAGAGTTGAAATAAAATATTTTTTTTTTTGTATATAAGAAAGACAATATTTGATTTAATAAACGAATTTATACATTTTCTGGTGCATTTTTGTACTTTTTCTAAACTTAACCATTTTTTCTTTAAATTTTGAAATATAAAGAAATGTTAAGAAACATTAAAATCATTTTTTAACCTTTCTATAAATGAATATACATAAAATGGGGTCTTATTTCTCTTTTAACTACTTCGTGGCTTCGATCAATTACCTCTTGAAAATTCCTTCCACACCTGATCACTGTGGTATCGGTTTAACTGTTTATCAATCTCCTCTACCAATTTGGGCCCCAAATAGGCTTTAATTTTAATACAAAGCCACGCCCAGTTCTGCGTAAACCGCAAGCTGAGAATTGGTCGTTAATCACTTTGAAAGTTCATTAGATTTTGTGTGTTTGTTCCACTGAATCAAGAGAAAAAAAACTTTGAATTGATGTTAATTATGCTGCCAACAGTTGCTACCAAAAAAAGCGTTACAGTAGAGCTCAATGAACTGCGCCTAGGTCTCCTCTGCCCACGGCTAAAGATTGCTGTGAGGAGATACAACGTTTTCAGTGAGTTTTTTGGGTGCGTTTTACGTTTTGCCTCAAGGTTTCCTGCCACACTTGCTGCCTCAAAGGTTATGCAGTATTATTGTTCTATTTAATTTTGAGAGACCCATAAATCAATATACTACCGATATCGATTTGGTGGATGCCATCATTAGCTTGGTTATTAATAATCTTGGGCGCTTCACTCGAACAATTACAATGCGAAAAATCAATAAGACCGCAGATGATGATTGTCTCTCGATAATGATGGGGGCAACCTCAACCGACTTTGGCTGCTGCATCATCATCACCATCATCATCTCGAGTGCCATTAGCATTTGTGCACTAAGCTCTAACCCCCTTTATTTATAAGCCAACTTGCAAACTGTGCCAAGTATTTATTTTCAAAGGAACTATTCTCAAAGAATTCCACAAACAAGCCACGTTCTGTGATGTTCGTTCTTCAAAAAGAAGCATAAATCAAATGCAAAATGTTCGAGTGTTTGATTTATGAGAGTCTCGGTCTCGTCTCTTTGCTGTAGTTAAAAAAGCACTAAATATACATGGCTCAAATATTTATATTCAATTGACCAAAACAGGAATTGAAATTTCGTGGGCTTCCTCTGTTTTTGCTGCTGCTGCTGTTTTGATTGATTGTTTCACGGTTATTTTTTTGGGCAATTAAAGCATCCATGAGTTTGATGATGGACTTCGTAAGTAGTTTTGTAGATTTGCTTCCGCAAACCCGCTGTACTTGAGCAGAAGCTCATTAACCCATAGTATGTGTGTGTGTGTGTTTATAGATATAAAAATCGCAATTACAAATCGCCACAAATCGCTTCGTATGGCTTGCTCAACTCACGGCTTTAATGACCAACCCGGCATTCAAAAATTGATGCTTAAACAAATTTATTTCTCTACCCCAAAAGTTAAGTAAAATTGTAAACTGAAAGCGAGTGAGGAAATAAAATCGATCAAGTCGCTTTTGAGGACGCGATCCGATCTCCAATGATTCCCTGCGTGAGTTTGGCCGAAACGAGCGTTATTGGCAACATGAAGGAGCGGGTCAAGGAAATGAAAGTGTTTGGCTGCCGGCTGAACTTCTGGAACCACATCGGTCACAGTCTGACCAGTTCCAAGACCAAAGAAGGTAAATATCATCACATAAGGATAAAAGTACTTTGTTTAATAAATTAATATACGCTTTTTGTTAAAAGATTTCTTAAAATAGAATTCATATTTTGGGTGTGACTACGTAAGAGGATGTTGTTATATGCGGTTTTTGTTGGCTTATTAATTAAACAAGATAGTCTCTTGCCAAGATTAGTTATTTGCAGGCTTAATTAATACCACAGCAGCTAAAAATAATGTTATTTGCTTAAGAAAAGTCACACTGTGTTAAAAATAAACTTATCACAGGCATACACATAAGTTTAGTCATGTGTTTTCAAGAAGCTAAGGTTACTTAACGTAAATAAAAATAAAGTTTCCATAAATTGGAAACTTCTTTACCATTTGTTTATTTACAATTTTCTCAACGTAAACAAAATGCTTGAAAGGCAATACCAAACAAAAATCCCTAAGTGCATTAATTACGTAAATGAACACTGACAATATAAACATTTCTGGAGGCCTTGATTGCCGTACCAATTGTAAACAATCTATAAACCAATTCTGATACGAATTGCTGTCTGGCATGCAAAGTGCAGGCTCAGCTGAAGCTACAGCTCCATCTCCGGCTCCTTCTGGTCTTCTATTCCTGCTCTTGCTTTTGCTTCTGCTCCTGCTCCTATTCCTGCTTTTGCTTTTTCTCTTGCCTCCCTTTGATGAGGATGAAGCCAAGTCATCCCAGTCCTCTGCAGAGGCGTCGCTGGCGATGATTGCCATTCAAAGAAGCAGAGACAGGGTGCAGCCAGCACTTAGGGAAAAATATTTTAAAGTATCAGAGAAACCTTAAAAAGCAGGACAGGGTTTTCTATAACTTCTTATAAATTTTAAGAATATTTTAAAAACAAAATTAAACTTGATGAAGAATACTTTAATTTAATTTCATGCTTAGATAAACTTCCTTTTACAAAAGGTTTGTCTAGACAAGAAATTTAAGTTTTATTTTATTTTAAAAATATTCTTACAATTTAAAAGATGTTATACTTAAAATTACTTAAAATTCTTTGAGCATATTTCAGCAAGTAAATATTTTCATCAGTGCTTTTTTTTTAGTCAGCATTTAGCGACAGTCGGCCCGATGCCGATCTGCAATGTGCAGTCATCGCTCGGTCGCTTCCCCGCTCCCTGACAATTATCATGATTATATGGCCATGGCTCGGATGGCAGGCGGTTATTAGATGATCGTCAGCCGCAATGCTGCGCAGAAAAAAAAGTAAAACATAAGAACATATGACAGCAGCTGGGGCGAGACGATGCCAGGCACACGATAAAGAAAAGCGAGAGAGACAGGGGCTGGAGGAGACATGGCAATTGCATAATTGAAATCAATTAGCAGTCGTCGTGGTCGTCGGCCAAGCCCAGAAGATCTGGGAGATCCATCCAGCCAGGTCTAAAACCGAAAGTGCCAGGGGAAATTGCAGAGTCTCCACTCTTCTCGCCTGGCAGATCGATCAGACATTTTCTGCCTGGTAATTTCCATATGAAAGATGCAAAGATTGAAAGCTGCTCCATCATGATGCTGGCTTTTAGACACCTTTATGGGTCCCTTTAAGACATTTTCTTGTCGTTTTTTGTAAGCACGCCCCACTTTGAGCTAGACTTTCGGTTTCTACTTTGTGCTGGCTTTGCGTTTTGTTTTGTTTTCTTTATTTTTGGCTGATTGGCATGCCAAAGTTGACAATAAAATTATTGCATTGTTGTCGTTGTTGTTGCCTTTGCTGTGTGTGCCTATTTATGGCCTTTACTTAACAATGACCACAAAAATTTGCAATTTGCATTTGCAATTTGAGCGCCGAGCACAAGCCACTTGTTGAGTTTCTCGGTCGGTGCTTTAAAGTTGACCAAACCAATTGACCAGAAACATTCAATTTATTTTTGCAGTTGTTTTCCGAGTTTTTTTTCCTACAGTTAGGGGTTCATGTAAGGAGGTAAAGTATTTTCCAGGGTGTTTATTTTGGGGTTTATTATAAGTTTGATAAATACTATATTTCAGTAAATAGTTTCTTAAGAAATAAATAACATTCTATATTACTTAAGCTATAAATTATAGACTCCCAACTTGATATTTAGTGCATTCATCCAGTTTTTAGGCAAAAAAGTCTTCGAGTTATTCAAATAAATGTCATCAAGTTGTAAATTTACAGGGTATTTCTCTGGTTCAACCCACAAATCTCTTAAATTTTAGCCCATAATTTATTTACCTTAACAAAAAACGTGTGATCTTAATGACGTCACAAGGCCCAGAACCGAGATCGTGCCGCAATGCAAAATCACCGCTGAAAAAAACTTGACGCAGATGTTAATTACTGTGGCGGCACACCTGCCAGTCCCGCGACAAATGGATCTAAGTCAAGTTTTTGAGTTTACTCGGTTGTAGAAGTTAGTCACATTATCGATATCCGAATCCGAATCCAAAGAGGGATTTACCCCAGCGGCGGCGTGTGAATTCCGATGCCATTTCCACTTAACCTTCGCTCAATTCGGTTAAAAAATTGCTTGTAAAAAATGCCTGTATCGAAACGAAACCGAAAACAGAAGAAACAGAAATCTGGCGAGCACGTTCGAGCCAAGTTAACTTAACTTAACTTAAGCGGCGAACTCGACACAAGAGTTGGGCAGTCGCCAAACCAGTTGGCGAGTCAAAAAGCAGCGGCGTATATTTAAATATTATTGTAAATTGTCTTTAAGACCCAACAAAGCTGAAGCAAGTTATCTCCGTGAGTCTTCTGAGGGGATTTCTTCTGGCTTCTGGGCACGAAGCTACGTGCAATTCTGCAGCTGCTCTCTTCGGTTTTCGATTCTTCGAGTCTCTGGTACTTTGTTGCCAGGCCAAAGAATCCGCTTTAATTTATTGTAAATTCAATTTGCATTGAGATGTGAAAACATTTAAATTATTGATGATGCCTGAAAATGGAAAAGTGCCAAGAAAATAAAACAAAGTCTTAAAACCAAAAATAAAATAATAAATCCATAAAGAATATCAAGGTCAGCTCACAAAAGTTGCTTATCAACTTTATGCTTTTCGTTTTGGGGTTTCTCACTTTTCATTGCCTAAATGCTTTCATTAAAAATGCATAAAAAATACAAAAACAATAGCACAAGCCAGTGCAAGCTGCGGGTTAAGCCAAAAAGATATGAAATATCTAAAACATAAAATATATCAAGCAACTCCCGCTTTATATTTTTCAACGTCACTTCTCTCATATGCAAATTGTGTCAATTGATTTCGCCTTTTGTCCGCGACTATTTCTTCCTTTGTTCGAGCTTTGTTTTATGTTGTGTTAATTGGAAACATAAAAAAGCCAGAGAACCCCTCGGGAGAGGAGTGGCAATTGTTTTTAAAAGGCGGTCGCTAAACCCAAAGGCTTTGTTTGTTTGCATTTGCGAGGTGATTTAAGGCTTTCGGTGATTGCCCGGGGATATAAGTTTTGTTAGGGGAAACTTAACTCAAGATTTATGGGAATTTAAGCAGTTGTATAATCTTGAAAAATCTGATAAGCAGGCCAAAAAATGCAATAAATTGTGTAAATAATTGCTAAAAAGGAGAAGCAAAATAGCATAAAAATTCATAGGGGTTTTGAAAAGGGTTCAAATGATTTCTAAAATAGAAAATAAGCTTTTAATTAGTTCAAATAGTTATCAAAAGTCACATAAAATGTAATTTTATAAACAGAAATAAAAATAAAAATTATAAAAAATCAGCAGATAATGAATACATTTAAATAATTGTTTAAAGCTCACTCCAATTGTGCATTGGAAACTTGATACCCTGAGAGATATTTTATGCATAAAATTCCTGTTTTACAGTTATGTGAAAATATAATTAATTATTTATTATATTGAAATCTTAAATACCAGTAGCTTTCGACTGAGTGATTACCCTGTCCAATATAGCCTTATTCGAGCCAATACAACCCACTTGGCTTTGCACTTCCGTCTGGCGTTAATTGAATGCCATATAATGTTGAGCAGAATCGAATGCATAATCCGATGCATTCCTTGCTTTCGTAAATTGGCTAAATAAATCACCGTTCGGGCCATTAATCAAGCGGTGTAAAGTTGGAGAGGAGGAACTGCCGTGGGATTATAATCACTGTAAAACAAAACAAACAATTCAATCAAGTTGCTGGCAGTTAACTCTATTTACGTTCTGTCAGCTCAGCTTTGCAAATATTTTTGCAAATTGATTAGAATTCCGCAAAGAGTGCTATGTAGTCAGTAGTAGTTGCTTTTTCGTATTTTTGTATTCATGGCGCATGCGTTAAAATGTTATTAACCCACATTTGCATAACAACAACAACAAATTGGTAATTTGTTGTTTGTCTTTTTCGCCGTTTCCTGTTTGATTATTATTACAATTGTTGTTGTTGTTATTGTTTGCTGAATGTTGCTGTCGCCGTCGTCGTGGTTGGTGTCGCTGACTGCACAATTTTTCAAAACCATTTTCATGCAATTATTTGTTTTCTTTTGTTGCATGCAACTTGCCAATTAGTTAACAATTTTTCACACGCCTTTTTTATGAGCCTCGGATGTAAACATTTAACCTTAATTTTTTTTACATTGGTTTTGTGTGGAGTAGCAGGTTTTTGTTAACACTTTTTCCTGAGAATTTATTCAAATATTTCTTATGGAATGTGTAAAAATAATTTAATTGCGGAAAAATATAATTAAAGTTGAAATTGAATATTTTCTGATATTTAAATAATTAATTGTAATATTTTAATAATTCATTTTTATATTTTCAGAACTACTTAAAGCCATTATTATTTTTCCACTTTTTCCCCGTTAACTACCTTTTCACTTAGTTGAGGCTTTCTTAACATTCTTCCTTCTTTGCTATGCATTTTTCACTAGCTCTTTTGTTTATAGGCGCTAAATGGTCTTTGAATAACTAATGTTTAGACTTGTGGCATCTCCAGCCTTTCTTCTTTAGCATAATTATCATCTTTTCCATGTTTGTTGGCACTTAGTTTTATATTTTCTTATATTTTTTTTTTACACTTGCAAAGCATCATAATTTTAGTCAGAAGTTGGTTTCCCGAAAGAACAAAATTTTTAGGCTATTTTTTCAAAATTTGGTAAGGGGTTACATCGTTAAAATGCTCAAAATTGGCCAAAAATTTTAATTTCTTAAAATTAAAAATTAACTTTGCAGATTTGTTAACATTTTTTTAACATTGAATTAGTAAAATAAAAAAAAATAATAATGGCTTGCATGTTAGTTTCCTTTTTTGTTTTTTAATTCTTTCTGACGAGGAAAGATATTTTTATCAGATGCCTTGCCTACTTTCAGGCAGCCTTAAGAAAAACGCAATGAAATGGGAGTCAACTTAATACAAGTTTAGGCTTTAATTGTTTGCTGTCGTTGGCTAACAACTAAAAGATATGAAATACAAATGAAGCTAAAGAATATATATTTATTTGTAATCTCTTAAATTACTAATAATATAGTAATTGTTCCTTTACAACATAATGATTTTATTAAAATAAATAAAGAAATGTATGTTAATAAATTATTTTTCTGCCAAATAAAACAAAATTTCTTAATTAACTAAAAGTAAATACGAAATTATGGTTTTTATATCAACATGTTTCTGGTGTTTATGGCAACATGTTGCGTAGCTACTGCTGCCACTAACAATTTCATATTTTATTAGCTACCGGCTTAGCCACACTTACACACACTCACGCAACCTGCTCTCAGGTGTGCAGACAACACATTATACCTCTCTCGCTCCCTCTGGCTGATTTTCCAACCTGTTGCTTCATCTTCTTCGCCGCAGCGAAGAAGAAACAACAAAAGAAACTCAACTTGGTCGGTTTTGTTTCTTTTGCGGCTTTTTCCTTTTTATTTTCCACACACACTTTTGCTATTATACAAGTGAGTTTTTCGTGCTTTTTGTTCTCCGCAACAGCAAAACAGCAAAAGTTCAAAAGTTTTGTTTCGTTTCATTGATGTAATTGTCGTAATGGCTGTGACTGTGATTGTGTGTTGCATTCGCTGGAACTTTTCCGTTAACATTCAGCCAAAGAAATCAGTTTACAGTTGAGGGAGCTTCGCTTGGTAAATACAAAAAAACAAAATCATAGTTGCAGCTTCACAAGCTTGAAGAAATAAACGGAGAAGAAGAGGCACCCCTAGCACTCAAAATCTGCACCTTGATCGGATATCTATATATGGGAGAGTGTGTGTGGCTCAGCACAGTGAGAAAAATTTTAATAAAATAGGCTTTTTAAATTGAATTTAATTATTTATGTATTATTTATAATGTAAAATTTGCCTACTCAGAAATGTCATTAAACATCATTATTAAAATGTTTTATCAAAAATATCTGGCTTGCAGAATATCGATTAAAATATCATTTTATTTATCAACTTTTGCGTCAAATATGGTCTATATTTTCGTTTTTAGAATTTTTATCGGTAACCGTTTTTAAAATAATTGTATTAATATAATTATATTTTTCTATAAATTATTCACTGTGCTTGTTTATGTTGCTCAAGTTGCCGTCGTTTCGCTTGGCGGCTTCTGCTTTTGTCGAGCCTGCTGCCTCTGCCTGCTCTCCATTCTCTTGGCTCGCTGCTCCACTCTCCACTCGCCAAGTCTCCGCTCTTCAGTGCTACAATTAAGTTTTACTTTATGTTTATGGCCTCCGTGTTGCTGTTGCTTTTTTCTCAGCTCAGGTTGCTGCTGCTGAAAAAAATGTTCAGTTGCCATTTCAGTTTCAGTTGGCTTTTAAACATTTACTGAAACAGTTGGCGTCGCGCACAAAATCTGCTTTATTTCTTACCTCGATGAAGAAAGAAAATATTGAATTTAACCCAATACTCGTGGTTTTATTTGTGTCTAAAAAATAAAATTAAAATCATAAGATAACTAATGACTAAAATATATGAAAATAATACACATAAGTCTTGTCCATGGAAAATGTTTTCAAGATGGCGTCACCACCTGCCATTGCGTGAAAGCAGCAAAAGAGAAGAAGACAGAGACTAGATATTGCAAAATATAAATAAAAAGTGGAAAACTACTGGCAATAAAATAATAATAATTATAGTCTTGAGCACAGGAAGCTCTGAGTTTTTTTTGTTTTGTTGCATTCGCTTGAGGGCCGTGCTTTTAACGGTAAAAGCCGCTCAGCATCGCGCTGAATGGGGAACGCTTAAAGGTCAACAGCAAGCAGCAACTACAACTACAACTATAAAGATAAATTAAAAAAAGAAAAAAACAACAACCACCATAACAACTGCAACAAATTGCAAAAAGGAAGCAACCGAGAAACCAGTTTGCGCCAACAGCAACAACAAACTGAAAACTGTAGTTCAAAGAATTGCAAAAAAGCAGCCACAAGCAAAAGCAACTATTTATAAATAAAATATAATAAAACCGAACGAACAAGCGATTTATGTGAAAGTGAATTGACACAATTACCGCCAGAGAGTGTGGAATCTCTGTCCAGTGGAGAGTCTTCGCCGAGAGTCTTCACCAAAGCAGAAGACAGTCGCTGGAAGCAACACTATGATGCTTTTATCGGCACTGAAGCTGGGTAATAAACCGATTCTTGTCTTTCCTTAAAACTCAAAAGACTGGATGTTATTTCTAAAATAACTCTTAGGCTATAAATATATGTTTTAATGGGTTTTGAAGGGAAAAATGTATTTAAATGACTTCTGTATTATAAATATTGTCTGTAGGAGATGTACAAAGATGGGTGTAGATTTTGTATTTGTATTTTGTGATGATGAATCAGAATTTCCTAATGGAAATTTTTAGCATGCTTTGGTTTTATAAAGTATTTTAGTTTTAAGTATAACAAAGGGAGTTTATTTGGGATATTGTTAGGGATGTGTTTACAAAAGGATCAAAGGATCCCCCTAAAAGCATGATAAGACGGAAGCAAGCATGCTGTAAAAGCAAAATCAGCTTGTGTGTAGACTTTGTGTTTGTTTCTCCGGAAATTTTAATAACTGAAAATTTAATATATAAATAAATAATAAATATTAAGTAAAAATATAACATTTATATAACAGACAAGAAAACCACCTTTATGTTTAGTTACCAACAACATTCCTTAATAATTTCAATTTGTCTTGGGACCCTGATCTTGTTTGTAACTCTTGTGGGCGTTTACTGTTCAGCCTTAGAGTCGTTTTTGAGTCATCGCCCAAGCGTTTTCGATTAGTTTCACCTGTTTGGCATTAAAAGAGTTGAGAACAAAGCGGCAAACACGTGTTTGAAAGTCTTGGCAGCTTTTGATTTCCACAAAGCACATACACACCGACTCGGCTCGAGGTTGAGCCCAGCTGCAATAACAATAGTCTTTTGCATTAACAGCAATAACAAGAATTGCAATTTGCATAACAAATTGTTGTTATTGTTGTTGCTGGCTGGGCAGATGAGAGGGGAAAACGGCGGCTAAAAAGGGGTTAAAACGGAGCAGAGAGACAAAGCAGCGCAATTACACAATTAGCCATAAATACCTGTACCTGGCTTGGCTTGGTGGTAATGACAAAATGTGTTGCAAAATGTGGGCTTGGAAACAACGCACCTGTTGGTATTACTTTAGCTTACTTTACTATCTCCTCTCGCCATTTATGATTAATTTAATGGGGAGAAAGAGAGCTTTCATGTCGCGAAAAAATTCATAAAATGAGAAATGTGCACTTCCGTTTTGAAAATGATTAAAAAAAATGTAGGCAGAAAATAATGGGGAATTTGGAATACACTTTAATTTATAAGCTTTATAAAGAGTTAATTATATTACTACTTATAAATAAAATGTTGTTTAAACAAATAAGGAAAAATCCAAGCTAAAGCTACCTACAAACTCCCCTTAAAATGACTTAAAAATTAAATTTTTTTTCAAAGCCTAAAGTCAAAGTCAAACCCAGGCATAAAATCCATGCAACTTGAGGAAGTTATACATCAAAGATGGCAATTTTCTTGTTGTTGCTATTATAAGTATATACGTGCCGGGAAAATGCTTCAAGTGCTTTTCATTTGCATGGAAAATGGCCAAACAAAAGCTTGAACGCGGCCTTAACAACCGGCAAGTGCGCGAATGCTGCGTTTCGCTGGGAAAGAAAAGGAAAACTTTCTATTTTAGTTTCAATCTGCTGGCATCAATGCAGGGGCACAGAGTACTCTTTGTGCTCGGACTCTTGTACTCTCGATGCCTTCGAGGCTTTTGTCAACGTTTCCCGGCACGTCTGGCTCGTGAGCTTGGAAAAGGAGGCGTGTCGGAGAGATACTAGTACAAGTTTTCACATGAAAAATGTTAGATATTGATGGGGGGGGGGAAAATAAAGAAAATTGGCTTATCAATTGAGAGGCTGCCTATAGCAGGGCAATCTGTCCATAATTTTTCGTATCAATTTGTGTATAAAAATAGCATGGCGTAGCGACTTGGGAAATCACCAACGTCTGAGCCTTAGGCAGTCACTTTCGCTTGGCGATTAACCTTCACTTCTTTGTTTTTTTTTTTATTGATGTTTTATTTTTGTTTAAAGCAGACGAAGCGCGCTTTCCAGCGATTCTTGAGCGGAGGCGCCTACCTCAAGCACTTCTCCGGCGCCTCACCGCTCAACCAAAAATCCACTTTGCATTTTGGAAGGCACAAAAACACACAGAAAAAATAAAAAAATCCGAAAATTAACAAAAAAAATCAACGAAAATGTGTATCAGCCGCCGATGTTGACTCACTTGCTGAGGGGCGATTGCATAAGAGACGCCCACTCAAGTGCCGAAACTCGACTGGCATTTAAGTTTCATTTATTTATCTTTATTTACGAGTATTTTTTCTTTAATTGGGGTTACACTTTGGAGTTCACTTTGCCAGCTAACGTTATTATTTTTATTATTATTGTTATTATTTTACTTGAAAAACCCCAAGATGAAATCGCTTTGAACCGAGCAAAGTCCGTCTGCGGGGCATGGAGCTATAGCTCATCAAAAAGAGCTTTCCAATGTCCGATTTCGACGATGTCTTTGATTTATCTGCGAATTGTGGGCGACTGGGTGCCTTGAACCATTGAAAATCTTGTCAATGTTCAGTGTCAGCGGCAGCGCTTGGCCAGCCGTCTAATTAATTATTACCTTGACAAGAATCGCAAGCCACCAAAAAAACACAAAGTAGACATCCAAGTGGGTAACATAAGGCGATTTGGCGATATCTGTCGATGGCTAATTAATTGGACAGCCCTGGGGCTTGAAAAATGTTTAAATAAAATTGGTTTTTGTGTGTTTAAAATTGTTAAAATTAAACTTAGATGTTTGTTTTCTATTAACAGCAAAGGGAAAGCTTGGTTTTATATTGTCTTTATAAGTTAAAGCAGCTTTTAAATAGTTATAAATAATTTAGGAAATTAAGTAAATAAAAAGGGGAGGAAGAAAATCTATTGCTTTATTTTATTTTTACGTGTGGAACCAAATTTTAAATTATATTTTTTAATTATAGAAACTAACTAAGCAAAAGATTTCTTCTTAGTTAGTTTCTATAATTTTAAATAAATATTTTAAAATCTTTTTCCCTCGTTAAAACAATTTTAAGCATAAGATTTTCGTGCTGAAAATCCTATTCTTTGAATTTTATATTTAAATTATGTGAAATCTTAATAAAATAAGATACCTCCTGCAGTTCGTTGTCATTTTCCCACCACCAAACAAGAGACTTAGGCAACAAACTTGAATACTTCTTTGACATTTATTTTTTAAACGAGATTCTTGGGCAAGAAACTTGAATTCTAATAAAATTTAATAATATAATTTAATTTAACTTAATCTTGTTTAAGACCTAAAACTAATTTGTTTTTAACTAATTACTAATTACTCTTCCTTTTTGTACCTTTTTCCAGGCAACGGCAGTTCTCCAGCCCAGAATTCAACGCGCAGCATCAGCCCGAACAGCTCGACGACCAACAGCCAGTTCAGCCTGCAGCACAACAGCTCGGGCAGTCTCGGCGGCGGTATAGTAGTGGGCAGCGGAGTGGGAGTGGGAGGCGGAGGCAGCCTTGGCCTAGGCGGCGGCGGCGTTGGAGGAGGAGGTGGTGGCGGCAGTTGCACGCCCACATCGCTGCAGCCTCAGGTGAGTGATTAAAATTAATTAAACCATAAATCGAATTTAATAAACTTTCCCAAAATGAAAAACATGATGTAGTCCTCGCTGACAACTTTCAAGCAGTCGCCAACTCTATTGAACGGCAACGGAACTCTATTGGATGCCAATATGCCGGGCGGTATACCCACACCTGGAACACCCAATTCCAAAGCCAAGGTGGGTTGTTGTCTACTTTATTTATTAAGTGTAAATATATTTTAATCTTTAATAAATATTTATTTCATCTTTTAGGACAATTCACACTTTGTGAAATTGGTGGTGGCCCTGTATCCATTCAAGGCCATTGAAGGCGGCGATTTATCGCTGGAAAAGGTAAGTTTTGAATTATTAATATAGTTTTTATTGTATGGTTTTTTAAATTGGGTTTCCATTTTTAAACAGAATGCCGAATACGAGGTAATCGATGACTCCCAGGAGCACTGGTGGAAGGTCAAAGATGGCCTAGGTAATGTCGGCTATATACCCAGCAACTATGTCAAGCCCAAGGCGCTGCTGGGCCTCGAGCGTTACGAGTGAGTAAAACGAGTGTATTTTCCTTTAAGGGTTTTATAATTTTAGTCATAAGTAAAAATTAAGTATGCTGATTTGTTATCCTAAAAAAAACTAGCACAGAAAAGTTTTCCGATTTAAATTTGATGCATTTTAGGCTTAGTTATGACCGATTTTTAAACTTTGTTTCTCCATTTAAAAAATTCAAATATTTATGGTTTTCTTGATGGTTTTCATTTATTAGTAAGTGAAGCAGTCATTTCCGACCCTATAAACCATATAAGTTCTTGATCAGAATTAACAGGCGCATCTTTCTAGCCAAATCCGGAAGAAATTTATTTTTGAGCCATTTTTGCAAAAAAACATAAGGGGTTACATCATTAAAATTAGCAAAAATGACCAAAAATTTTGATCTTTAAAAATTAAAAATTTTGTATGCAGTTTTGTTAACCTAGGAAAAACTAGCACAGAAAAGTTTTCCAAATTGAATTTGATGGTTTTTTGACTTAGTTATGAACGATTTTTGAGACGAAGTCATGATCCTATGGCAAATTGCAAGGGTATACAAATTTTGGCTTCCTATAGATAGTTTCCTTTCTTATTTAAGGTATATTTTAATCATATATTTATTTATTAATATTTTTTCTTTATTTCCTAATTACAGATGGTATGTGGGCGACATGTCACGACAGAGAGCCGAATCCCTGCTCAAGCAGGGTGACAAGGAGGGCTGCTTTGTGGTGCGCAAGTCATCGACCAAGGGTCTCTACACACTATCGCTGCATACCAAAGTGTAAGTATATACTTTATAATTATACTTTATATTTATATTTTAAATGTATATATTATATTTTTGAAATTTATTCCTCTTATCCCTCCACAGTCCACAATCGCACGTTAAGCACTATCACATCAAGCAGAATGCCCGCTGCGAGTACTATCTGAGCGAGAAGCATTGCTGTGAAACCATACCCGATCTGATCAACTATCATCGCCACAACTCTGGGGGCCTGGCTTGTCGCCTCAAATCCTCGCCCTGCGATCGCCCCGTGCCCCCGACGGCTGGCTTGTCCCACGACAAATGGGAGATCCATCCCATGGAACTGATGCTGATGGAGGAGCTCGGCTCGGGTCAGTTCGGTGTGGTGAGGCGTGGCAAGTGGCGCGGTTCCATCGATACGGCCGTCAAGATGATGAAGGAGGGCACCATGTCCGAGGATGACTTCATCGAGGAGGCCAAGGTGATGACCAAGCTGCAGCATCCGAATCTGGTGCAGCTGTACGGCGTGTGCTCCAAGCATCGACCCATTTACATTGTCACCGAGTACATGAAGCACGGCTCCTTGCTAAACTACTTGCGGCGGCACGAGAAGACACTCATAGGCAACATGGGCCTGCTCCTGGACATGTGCATCCAGGTGAGCAAGGGCATGACCTATCTGGAGCGTCACAACTACATACATCGCGATCTGGCGGCCCGCAATTGTCTGGTGGGCTCCGAGAATGTGGTTAAGGTAGCAGACTTTGGCCTGGCGCGATACGTACTAGATGATCAGTACACCAGCTCGGGCGGGACCAAGTTTCCCATCAAGTGGGCACCGCCTGAGGTACTCAACTACACGAGGTTCTCCTCCAAGAGCGATGTGTGGGCTTACGGTGAGTGTTTTCTTTGTTTTAATTTATTTTTTAAATTTTTAATTAATTATTTTTTATATTTTTAAAGGTGTCCTCATGTGGGAGATCTTCACCTGTGGCAAGATGCCCTATGGCCGCCTCAAGAACACCGAGGTGGTGGAGCGTGTGCAGCGCGGTATTATTCTAGAGAAACCAAAGTCGTGTGCCAAGGAGATTTACGATGTGAGTTTTATTAAAGGAAGTTTTATATAATTTATATTTATTTATAATTTATTTTTATTTTTTTTTTTTAGGTCATGAAGTTGTGCTGGTCACATGGACCCGAGGAGCGTCCCGCTTTCCGTGTGCTCATGGACCAGCTGGCTCTAGTGGCCCAGACGCTGACCGACTAAGAGGATTACCCTGAAAGCAGCATTAAGTTTATGTGAAGAAGGTTACAACAGATATATATATAAAATATGAATATATATATATGGATTATTTGATAGAGAGCCAGCGATTTAATGATATCATTATGTTTATATGAACGCGTTAATACTACAGACAGTCAAAAAATATATATATAGCAACTACTATATATAAAGAGAGAGTAAAGCGAATAATGCGTTTAAAGTATATATTTAGTGTAAACTGTAGTTAATAGGCCAATTTTTGATACATTTCACACGATTACGACATATATATGATATGGTATGAATACGATATGATATGAATATGACATGATATATGATATTTAAATGTGCTTTTTAAAAAACATAGCGATAGCCACTGTGCTCTAAGTAAAAATTATGAAACCAGAAACAAGAAAACTGATTAAGCATTAAAAAGAAACTAAAAAGTAAGCCTCAAACTGATAAAAAGTAAAAAGATAAATGAAGGATAAAGGAAGATGATGATAAAAGGAACATCAAAACACATTTTTAGACTTAGTTTTGTACGTGTGTGTGCTTAGTTTAAGTTTTGTGATTTATTGTTTAATTCTTGGCGCGATTTTGTAACTGTATTTAAATTCTTGAAGCGACATTTATAATACCATATTATGCTTTATATATTTTTAAACTGAATTCTTGAGTTTTCTATTACGATATATATATAAACTTATATATATTTATATATTTTACTGTATTTTTATGAAAAGTTTTACTTAATTAATTTTATCATTTCTCGATTAAGCAAAAACCCAAGAGAAAAACCGAAAACAACCAGAAAAATCAACAATAAAATGTACTTTGTGAACATTTATTTTATTTTGGGTCCCCTTTATTATTTTTTTTTTTTTTAGCCAAAAAGGAAGACTGCGGTTTCAACACGAGTCAAGGAAAAGTAATGTTTGCGAGCCAAAAGTTTAGACCAGCAGCAGCCGAAGAACAGAACCAATAAACAGAAGCAACTCACATAGACTTGTAGCCAGACTAAAACCCAAAATCAAACAGAAAACAGCAAAAACCGAAACCGATAGCCAGCATTTTGTACAACCTTTTTGATACAGCTTTTTGATACGAAAAAACCAAACTATATACACAGACAAACTGGAGTTTGTATACGTTTATATGCGATATGTATGAACACTATATATGTGGCTAGCTCTTAAGTAGGCTTACGATCATGCTGATGATGATTCCTCTCTCTATCTATCTATGATCCACTTGCAATCTACGAGTTACACTACTAAACATATAATAATACGCGGCTTAGTTGACTTCTAGCAAACTATATATATTATATATATGCCATAAAACATACGACATGCGAAAAGCAAGTCCAGAAAAACCAAAATCATCAACGTGATATCGCTAATAAAAATGAAACGAAAAATAATGGTGCGTGTTTTGTGAATAGTTTGGGGTTTTAGGGTTGTTAGTTCTTTTATTTAAACAAATTCAAATATGAAATATATTATTACTGGGTTTGTGGAAATTTGATTTAATTAAACTTGAACTTTAAATAATTATATTAAAATGTTTAAAGACTGCAACTGTCTTCAAAGTGGCCGTGAAATGTTGTTTTACTATATTCATATCACAGCCAGCTTTGAGGAGCGTTGCAGTTTTTGTGGCAACAATGAGATATTTTAGGGGATTTTAAAATATAGTAAATATAAAGTAAGTTCTTTACTAAAGCGAGATATTTTTTAGGTGATTCTAAAATATAATAAAAATCAAATAATTGGTTTACTAAATTGTGTATTATTTATTTGGGGGACTAAAGGATGTTGTGTGTGGTTTCCGAGTGATTTTGTTTATTTTTAAACCTCTTAAATTGTTTAACTTGCCACTCAGGCCCAAAACTATGCAACCTTATTGTTTATAATTCGAGAAAAATAAACGTTTTTTGGTGGAAGCTGAAAGCTGGAATTTGGAGCTATGAAATGTTTTATTTAATCTACATTGCCTACTATTAGGATACATTTTATAAAATAATAAAGATAATATAATATATAAACTATGGGCAAAAGCCTGGTATATCAAAAGCTTTAAAATTAACTTGGCTTTCAGGAGAGAAAAATACTTCCTCAGAAGACCGTGCAACATTCAGTCCAGGTAAATATTATTACTCAAAATTTATTATAAATAATAAGGAAACTATTTAAAATAGCTCAGCAATTTATTATCTATTTTTATTTCTTCTCCTATGAAAAATAAATATTTATAGAGCCAGATAATAGCTTATATATTCCTTTTTTAATTCAATAACTCCCATTTTGTACAATTATTCTCCTCTGTGATTGCCTCTGTTTAATTCACAAAAATAAACCCAGTTTGCTGTGCAAAACAAAGAATTGTTCATGCTCCATTAGGCACGTGTGTGGGTGAAGGCTGTCTGTGGTGCACCACATATGTATGACTGGGATTTGGAGGCAGACAGAGATCAGCGGAGGAGCAGCAGCTGGCGGAGATATATAGATCTGCCAGAGGCAAGACCGCGATCTCGCATTACATAACCACAAAACAAGCGGCATTTGTTTGTACCATAAATAGGCCTTCCCGATGAGCGGAGCGCAAGCCCCAATCGAATTACCGATAGTCAATGAGCCATTAAGATACAATTCGCAGTCGTGGGCAGGCGACCGGGGGCAATGTCTATGTAAGGCGACCTTCCCCTAGATCGGACTTTCTCGAAGCATGTAAATTAAGCCAAAAAAGTCGAACATCAATAATAATAATAATGGAAAGTATATAGAGAAAGATTTATTTTCAAATGGAAATTGAATTAGAAGGCACTCCCTTGCAGGGGTTTTTGATATTTAATTTTACAGAGATGGATTTTGTATGATTAATTCATCTAATTTCTTACTTAAATGTGAAATTTAATTAAAATGAAATATTTTCCTTAAAAATGAATATAGTATATATTTTTATTAGATTTAATATGTTTTTAGAAAAATGATTCCTTAATTTAATTTTTAATATGTTTTACCTGTTAGAACATTATTTCAATTTTACTATCAATTGATTTTAATCTCTTATTCCAATTTAAATTTAAATTCCATCTTAACAAATTTTTACAATTTTAATTTAATTATTTATTCCAATGCCAATACCAATTACAACATTACAAAACCACAATAGTCACTCTTTAACATAGCTCACCCCTGTTAGGCTCCACATCTGCTGTTAACGCCAACGCAAAAGCTTACGTTACGTCTTTGCCTCGCTACGTAGCCGAAAATGAAACGAAAAAGCGAGCGCCAGCGACTTTGGCCCGCAGTTTCTGTTCGACAGCCCTCGAGTGCGGTTCAAGCTCCTCCAGTCACCTAGCTAAAATCACCTGCAATCTAACGCGGCGGCAAAGCAAAACCAAAACAAAAACCAAAACAAATTAAATCGAGTAAATCAGAAAAGTGTGTATTTTTGGAAACCCCGTAATAAATTCGAGCAGCGCTCAAGAGCGGCTGTCACTTGAACCCAATCAGCGAACGAACAAAAATCAACGAAATAATAAATCAGCCACGACAACGAATCAGGCGAATCAAGCGAATATCTTCAAGTGTTTTTCGAGTGAACAGATGGTTTACAAAACCCCTGAAAATCGCTCCTAATCCCTACAAAGGACTGTTGGAAAGTGAAGTTTTTTTCTCAGTGCAACGAAAAATCAAACGAAAATCCACAGGGAAACCAGGAGCAGGAAGAGAGAGATACCTCTTGATATTGCATTAGCCTGAGGTAAGGATATAAAAACTGGAGTAGGCGTTAACCAAGTCTGAGGATTGCGTGTCGGGGCTGACCCGACCCGACCCGACCCCAAAGTTCATTGACTGTGTGTTGTCTGTCTGTCTATCCGTCTGACTATTGGCATTTCCTGGCGGCAAAGGGCTTCCCCTCAGTCAGCTGTGCTGCACTCCTGCCTTTGTTTTGTCAATGAGACGCCCAAGCCACCCACTTCCCCCGCGTATTGATGTCACTTGTTGGAGTAACCCTTCCGCAGGTCTCCAGCCGGAGTTTTTGATACTTCTCTGCGGCCGTAGAGCCCATGACATCAGCTCTAATAACCAGTATTTGCTCGACCCGAGACAGCGGCTCAGCTCATTTTTCAAAGTCACAACACACTAAAAAAAGCGTTAAGCGCACACAAAATAAATACAATAACCAAAGAAAAGGTTAAAGCGGAAAGGTAATCAGCCGGAGGGGAAGTTCAAGTCATAGTAAATATTTAAAATGTGATCTAATAGGTGTTTATGTATTAAATGTAAAGAGGAGAGAAGGCGGAAAGAAAGGGTGTTACTTTGGGGGTAATATAGTAATATTTGCTGATTTAATTAACAGGTGTTTATTTTATGTATTTTGAATGGTTAAATTTTATGTTGACAATTATTTAACAGGTGTTTATTTTTCGTTTTTATTATTTTTATAATTATTTATAAAGCTATAAGCTTCAAAAGGTCAAAAAAGAGAAGGGTTCTGGGCAGAATAAAAATTTTATTTAATTAATTATAGGCACTTTTTTAATAAAACATCCAAACAATAAATAAATATTAGTATTCAATATTTTAAATATAATTTGAATAGTTTCAAAGAAAGAACACATCTTTAGGAAATATAAATAAAATATTAAGAAAGAGCTTTTTCTTTTACAGAAGAAATAAACAAATATAATTTTAAAACATTTAAATAGTGATTAAAAAACTTACAGAAAAAATCGACCTCTTCGGGAAATATTTGTAAAATATTTAATAATGTTCTAATAATTTTGTTCTTGTGTTAAAATCGTACATAAATTTATTAGAAAATGTATATTTAAAATTTTATTATATGAACTACTAAGTTTAAAAAGAAAGACAACCTTTTCGAGGAAAAAAGCTCACCGAATCAGGCTTAGCACAAAGTGTATCATCAAGAGTATAAAATATTATTTATAAAATCAACCGACAACCATTTAAATTATATATTTCAATATGCAAATCATTCAGAGATCTTCGCGTAGCTTTCGCATAAATCGCTGAAGCGGAAACGCGTTGTCCCATTAAATTCCCAACAAAGCAAAAAACAACTCTTAACAATCGCTTAATTATTACAAATCCATTCTAGAATTTTAATAGTGCCCTGAGAACGAGCATAGCTCCAGTTGTAAACAAGAAAAGAGAGATGGGAGGGCTTCTTGCCAATTTTTCCCGCCTCATTTCCCTAGCTTTCTCTGCGGCTTCTCGAGCCAAGCCACGTCCGAGAATGTTGCTCAAACTTAATTAGATTTGGAGATCGCAAACTAGTTCACTCAGCCAGCTGACGTCAGGTGTGTTGACTTGGTCTTGGTCTCGGCGGTGTTTTTATCAGCCAAGTTGGGTTCGTTTTGCGCTGTTTTGGCTGTGCTTTGTCGATTTGTGATGTTTTTTTTTGTTTGTTTTTGGAGCCCCTTGCCGGTTGCTCTTTTTTGGCTAGGAATCGTTACAACTTGTTCGCTGTTAATTAAAGTTATACATACATATATACCTTGGCTTGGCCCGGGGCGAGCAATAGTTAATAGAGACAACACACTCGAATTATGGCGAAAATATATAGTGAAGTTATGGAGTTTTCAGCTCGCTGCGTGGGCTGTTCCGCCGTCTGGAAACCCAATTCCAAACTGGCTTCTTTTCGGACCGCTCTATGTGGGCTAAAGGAAATACAGACAGCCGCCGTATTTGGGCGTAAAAGTCACCGAGATGGACGGACAGCTGGAAATTGTCTAAATTTTGGGGAATGAGCTCATATTTTTTAATTCGCCATTTCGAGGAGAGCGTGAAATGAAGTCAGGAGAAAATAAAACCGAAAATAAAAACGTTTTGTGTTGCGAGCGTGATTGTTAATGATGTTAGAAGATACCCCATATTTGGTTAAACAAAGAGGGGTGTATGCATTTTAGGTGGTATTTAGCTGTATTATATTTTATGGAGAATTATTTTATACCACTAAGAAGCAGTCGCAAAAATTTAAAAATAATTATTTTATGCCTTTTAATAGCAATCTCATAATTTTAAATTAAACAGAAATTGAGAAAGGAAACCAATCTATATTATTTGTTGTTATTTCAGTACAATGATTTATTTTTTGGGCATACTAAAAGTGAATGTTTTCCTTTCACAGTTGATTGGTTTAATTTCAAAGTCTTATTTGGAATGATTTTTGTATTTTTGATGAATCATGTTCAATTAAAGACAACCACATTAATTGTTATTGACGAGTATCAGAGCTTACTTTTACTCAACTTGTTATTTATTTGTTTATTAATATTTGTTATTATATTTTATTATTAATTATATTTCCCAAATATACAGTACTTAATCTTCGATTCTTCTCCTAAGTGCCACGCTTATTTAATATTTTTATACCCTTGCAGGGTATTATAATTTCAGTCAGAAGTTTGCAACGCA